>VUQI01008825.1:5467-19280 GCA_015106735.1 Paratilapia polleni | reverse complement strand
AAAGAAAGAGGATGAGTACATCGGGTCACCAACCGCTGCATCTGTAACAAAACACAGTCAAAAAGCAAACAGCACCTGAAAGAGAGAAAGAAAAACAAACATGATACACAAACACATACAATCTTAATGTGTGTGTGTGTGTGTGTGTGTGTGTGTGTGTGTCACAAAATGCACTTAATAATGAGGATGAGAAGCCACACCCACGCTCCCTGGGAGCCAGAGGCAGAGACAGGCCCAGGAGACCCGGGCCATCCACAGCCCCCCAAGAGTACTGAAGTCTCGAGGCCACACGTCCCAATGACAAATGCGTGTCCACCCCAACAGGAGGAAGAGGGAGGCCCCAGACAGAGCCACCACGGTCAAAGGGCAAGAGCCCCAGAGGGCCAGAGCCAACGGGCAGCAGACCCCGCCAGAGACCGGCCATCCCAGCGCAAGCCGAGGACAGGGCCCCAGGCCCCCGAGAACTCCTCGCCAACCAGCAAAACTTAAAAAAAAGACGCTACTGAGTCTGTGTGCCTTATCTCCTCAGGTACATAGGTCATTCCAAAGCTGAGTACCTCTGATGGCAAAAAGCCACCTTTAGATTTTAATCTCTACTTTGGAAGGCCAGGAGTATAGCACCTGAAGATCTAAGGCTGCAAACTGAGTCATATGGTCAACATTTCTGCCATGTAACTAGGAGCCAGACCCAGATGTGTTTTAAAAGTGATCAGTAAAATTTAAAATCAATTCAATTCAATGGGAACCAATGGAGAGAACCCAGTATTGTGGTGATGTGATGCTGTCTGCCAAAACCAGTAAAAAACCCTGCTGCTCTATCCTAAACTAGTTGAAGGTGAGAGAGCACTCTGATTGACGTTGATACGGTTTGTGGGATTGAATAAGAAGATTTATGATTCCGAAGTATCAGGTTAAAGAAAATTTGGTGTCTTCCAATATTTAACATCACTAAGACAGTTTAAAGCAATAGCTAGGCTTTTGAATCACAGTGTCTCATAGGAAGGTGTAGGAGATATACAATGTGAGTTGTATAATTTGGCTGAGTGGAATAAATGGAGAATAAAACAGGACCTAAAACTGAACCTTGTGGTACACCACAGTTAATGTGAGTTGTAGATGAGTAGTTACCTATGGTGACTGAAAGAGTTTCTAAAAGATAAAAATGCAACAACCAACTGCAGTGTCCTTGATACAACTCATGTTTTAAGATGATCTTTTAAAACTGAATGGTCATGTTGTATCAAAACCATCAATATGTCTAAAAGACTTCAAATTCCATTTATAATTTATATATAGTTTTAATTCATTTAAAGAAATGTAGTAGGAACAAAATCAAGAGTGCACATGGTTGATTTCAATGTAGGATATGATTTCATTTAAAAAGGAGAGTGATACCAGTTCAAAAATAATTAGAGGTTTTCCTTCTGGTATATATATATAAAAAAAACAATCAGGGAGTGCAGTTTGTTGCCTTATATTGTTGATGTTTCTTGTGAGGCATCAGTAAAATGACAGTGGACAGGTGTGAGACTGTATCTATATAACTTCAGTGGGAGAAGATGACAGAATAGCATACACTGCTCAGCCACAACATTAAAAACACTGACAAGTGAAATGAATACCATTAATCATCTTGTTACAGTGCAGTGCTCTGGTGGGAAACATTTGGTATTGGCATTTATGTTGATGACACACCACCTGATGGGAGGCTCATGGAACATGCATGTTAGATTAATTTAGTGGTTCTTAAACTGTGGGGCACAGAGCCACAGCAAGTGGGATGTGGAGTTAAACTAAGTTAAATTAGTTTAAACTTTTAACTAAGTTAAGTTAAAAGTTAATATTTATGGAGGGAAATTTTCTTTCACTGAAGTTCTACTCCTTTTTCTATTTTTAGTAACTGATAAAAATGTGGGGAGTGGGGGGTGTGGGAGAGTTTGAGGTTGTCCGTGTCTCTGTGATCGACTGGCGACCTGTCCAGGGCGTACCCCACCTTTCGACCTATGAATGCTGGGATAGGCAACAGCCCCCTCGCGGAGAAAATGTATGGAAATGTACGTATAGACGGATGGATAGTCCATCTCAGCCAGGGACTTCTTCATATTTATGAGATTGTGGGCGGTGATATATATTACGTCCGTCGTGTAGACGTATGACGTTGTGCCCACGTCTTACGTCAACTTAAAATCGAAGTAGATTTCTCCAGGCGTACACTCCTTATTTCTGTATTGTAACTAACATTTTTGTACGTAAATTCTTTAACATAGTATGCTTGAAGCCACAAAGGCTTACCGCTGTATAGGAACCTGCTTAAGGAGTACTACGCATGGGATCGAAAGCTACGCTTCTTAGCTAAGCTAACGCTGCTGCATCTTTTAGCAAAACTTGCTAGCTAAGAAGCTAACGCTAGCAGTTAGCTATCCTACCGTCGAGCTAGCTATGCATTACTACTAGCCTAGCCCGCTAACCAGTGACAACTGACAAAGGTAAACAACAAATCTTTTGAGTCTGTTTAGTTTAAATCGTCACTTACGTAACTTTATTTTGCCATCTAGCTAAAACCTGTTGTCGATTAGAATAGCGTTTTAACATTCTCGTTTTTACCGCTAAGACTGAAGTACGAGACTGAGAAAAGGGGCAGCAACAGCGTCAACGAAAAACAATACAAATCCCGATCCCTCATCACAGACTAGGCCGATCAAGCTAACCGCTGTCTAATGCTTAGCTGCCGGGTGTAATGTTCGCCTGTTTTAATGTGAGAACCCTCGTAGCAACGTGAGGACCAGAGCTTTTAGCATAACACTCAGCTTTGTTCATAAACCAACAGTATAGGTCATAATGTTACAGGTGATACCGTTAGCAGTTTTGACATGTAACTAACGCTAAAGTTAACCTTGCTGCCTACTGGTTACATGTCTGCGATTCATTTTCTCTGTAGTGAATATATGCAATATAATAGCTTTTTGTAAAAATAAGGTACCGGTAACTCGTACTCTTTGGATAGCAGACGTTTTTTTCGTTAACTTACTCTACGCTTTACTGACCCAGACTCTTATGGATAACGATGTAGACACACCTTTTGTGAAATACTAGTCTTTCTCATGGTGCAATGACTTAAGGAGCACAAGACTGACAGAGGTCTTTGTAACGTTTATGATATAACAGTAGTCTGTTGTATTTGCTGTTTGTGCCATAATCTCTGATTAATGAGCATGATAAAAGATTAGCCTCTTGTCAGTTCAGTTGTTCACTCACTGAGCCTGATGATCCATTATCACCATCTAACAAAATCATTACTATTGTTTGTAACTTTGAAAACTTTGAAACTGCTTCACTGCCTTTTTTGAAACAAATAGGTGATTATGTCATGCTAATTGCTGTTAAATTAGAACAGCTACAGAAATTTGCACTTAATAAGTTTTGTCTTGTGTAAAATTTTAAAGTAGCTATTGAGTGAATTGTCATCTGAGTATTTTTTGTTTTTACTTTCTATGTTTGTTGTAATAGGGCACAGATGATCCTGAACATGCCAGAGTGAAAAAAGCTTTTCCTGTTTGTGTCATTAGCTACTACAGTTGACACTCACTTTCAGCCTAAAGACATCTTCTGAAAAATCAACACCACATCCCTCTCTGCAGTTTCTCCTGCATCTGAACCATGTGAGGGCCCCTCGGTCCAGTCTGAGGGGATCCCAGGACTGTTGAAAATACAACCCCGCTGTGCGGGGCTGGACTCAACCTGTCTGTGTCTGAGAGAGCAGCCTTTCCTGTAGCCCGCTCCCCATCGACACATTCCTTTTCTCCTTTCCAAGGAGACACGCCATGATGTTCCGAGACCAGGTAGGTATCCTCACAGATTGGTTCAAAGGCTGGAATGAGTGTGAACAGACGGTGGCGCTGCTCTCCCTCCTGAAGAGGGCATCCCGCACCCAGGCTCGCTTTCTACACATCTGCCTTGAACACTGGCTGGCAGACTGCACTGACATCCACATCCTTGAAGCTGAGGCCAACAATGCAGGTAGCTGAGAGCTTATGTTAGTTCTTTTTTTTTTTTTTTCTTTCTAAAATTAAAGAGAGCTTACATTAAATAAGTAATAAAATATTAATCACAGGTAAAAACCTTTTTGTCCTTAGCAATTGTCAGCCAGTGGCACCAGGAACCAAAAGAGAAAGTGGTGTCTTTGCTGTTGTCCCATCTGCCTCTGCTGCAACCACGTAACAGCGAGGCCAAATGTGAGTACATGAAGCTGCTGCAGAAGGTTTTGAGTCACACTATTGAGAGTAGCCTGTTTGTGGAAGAAAGCAGGCAGCTGCTGTCTTATGCCCTCATCCACCCTGCCACCACACTGGATGACCGCACATCTCTCGCCATGTGGCTGAACCACCTGGAGGAGCATCTTTCCAGTGGGTATGCACCACGTGGTCCATCCAGCCCGTACCACCCACGCCAGGGCTCAGATGAGTGGCCCAGTTCTGCTGAGTCTCTGGACCCCGGCCTTGTTTGGCACGACAAGTCCCCTTCATCCAGCACACCTTCAGCGGGCCAGAACGGACACATGTCATTTCCAGGCGGGATGTCGTCACCTATTAACAGCAATAATACAGGTAATCTTTGTCATCCAACTCTCATTTTTTAACTTTGGAGAAAACAGAGGAAATTGTTTAGAAGCATGTGAGATATCCATCATGAGCATATCAGTTATGTTTCGCAAACAGTATTTAGTTAAAATTGTTAGTGTTGTTCTTTTTCGTATGAATGCAGCTGTTTTCTATTGTTGCTCATACTTGGTTATCTTCCCTTGCCAGGTCTTGGTGGGCAGATGCAGCCCAGCCCTCAGAAGAAGTCCATGTCCATTATTCCTTCCAGTCCCCAGGCTTGTGGGTCTGACTGGGTTAGCCAGGATGACGCAGCGGGCCGACAGAACTTCGTTCCAGCAGACCATGCACCCCTTTCGCCCCAGAGCAGTGTAGCCTCTTCAGGCAGTGAGCAGACAGAAGAGCAAGGTTCCGTTCGCAACACCTTCCAGGAGGATGGCAGTGGCATGAAAGGTCAGAGTTCGTTACCTAACCAAGCCAAGGACACTCCTGGCATTTTGGCTCTGGTAAAAGCCATGCACAGCTAACAGCTGTGGTGATTATAAGCCAAAATATAACACGACTTTTGTGTAACTTTTTTGTCCCTTTGTTCTAGATGTTCCTGCATGGTTGAAGAGTCTCCGCCTTCATAAATATGCATCACTTTTCTCCCAGATGACCTATGAGGAGATGATGATACTCACAGAGCAGCACCTGGAGTCACAGGTTTCTAAGCCTCCTTTTTACATACGCTGGGGCCAGGCTTTGATTATTCTACACTCCTTATCAAGTGTGAACATTACTGTCCTCAAACCTGATGATACATCAGCTCTCAATGAGGCATGAAATTAAACAATGCACCCTACAGTTATATCGACCCAGTCGCACATACAAATAGTGCGATTTTGCCTCTGCCCCTTGGCTTTAATGAAACAGATGGTGATTAGGTCTGTTATTTAGTAACTGTATAAATTGCCCAGTGTTCCCACAGGAAATGACTCTCCTTCTTCTCATACCATCTTGTTATTTTCTATCTCTCCTTTTTAGAACGTCACTAAAGGAGCACGGCATAAGATTGCCTTGAGTATCCAGAAACTGCGAGAGAGGCAGTGTGTGCTCAAGTCTTTAGAAAAGGTAATTCAAATGGGATAATATTTTTCTCAAGCTAAAAACAAACCAAAAAAAAAAAGGCAGTGGGTACTTTGTCTTGATGAATTTTCATTCGCACTGATCAAAATTTTACTCGAGTATGTACTTGGTGACAATCACGTGGTTTAGCTCCATTGGGAAATTCCCAGTCTGTTTGTTGGCATAGAAACTTGGAGCAGGGCTGGTAGGGATTCAGTGTCTTCCTGTAAGACATTTCAGTGGAGCAAATGTTTGCTTTACTAAAGCCTAAATCTGGATTTACAACTTGGAAATCAATCTTTCAACTCACAACAGCACTCATAAAACTCAGTGTACTTTTCTGAATAGCATTACAGCATATGACATTGATGTCTTCTCTCGTCAGGATATTTTGGAAGGGGGAAACCTGCGTAATGCCCTCCAGGAGCTGCAGCAGATCATCATCACGCCCATTAAGGCCTACAGTCCACCCACTGCAGCACAGCCTGCCTCCGACACCGCCACCTCACCTTCAGAAGCTACAAAAACAGGAACGGATAAAGAGCCGGCCTCAGAGGGCTTCCAATCCAACAATCCACCTCCCTGTGATGGAGACTCCTCAGCCACACCTATCTCAGATGGTGATATTGCTGGACAGTTCACCCGTGTCATGGGTAAAGGTAAGTATACAATAGGGGTTTTCCACCCAAATTGAAACTGATTAGATGAAGACTGCATACCACATTGGTAGTTAAGTGTTTTACAACTTTGTTAACATATATATGAGACAGCCTAACAAAAGACTTTTATAAAAGCTATCAAGATTTGATGTTGCAGGTCAGTATACTGCATAAAAAACAAAGATACTTTATCACCTACCCCTATTAACACAGATACCCCTCACACTGAAGCGCACATATATAACCTCCTGCTTTTTTCTCAGTTTGCACCCAGTTGCTGGTGTCAAGGCCAGATGAGGAAAATATTAGCTGTTACCTTCAGCTAATTGAGAAGTGTCTGACACATGAGGTGAGAAAGTGAAGATGCGCCCCCCCCCCATTTGCTCAGATCATTTGTGTGGATGGATTTGTTGTAAATGCAACTCATGGCAGCCTTAAAACACAAATATTATACCTTTAAAAATATTTTTAAAAAGACAAAATTTTGTAAACATCTGTAGTTTTGCTTTCCTTTTATAAAAAAAAAAAAATACAAATTACAAATGAATCTCCAAAAACTCTGCTAATGCTTTTTGTTCTTTTTTCCCCTTTTGCTGTCTTGTTTTGTCAGGCTTTCACAGAAACTCACAAGAAAAGGCTGGTCTCCTGGAAGCAGCAGGTCCTCAAACTGCTCCGCCTGTTCCCTCGAAAAGCTATGCTGGACATGCCTGGGTACCGTCAGAAAGGGTGAGAGTGCTGGCCTGCTTTTACCTTTGATCTCCCTCTTTAGCAGGGGAGCTGTCATACCAATTTAATGTAACTCTGTATTCATCTCTTATCTGTTAGCTTGATTTTCTTGCCCTTCCCTCTTGTCTTTCACTCTCTCTTCCTGATTGAAATCATTGCTGTCATTTCATATGAAATGGCCCCAGGAGTTGAAAAGTCCTCTTGATTTCTAAGGCATGTTTGTTTTGTGTTTGTTTTGCAACTCTAGCTGGACCTATGGGTCCAACTCCCTCCCCACAGCAGGTTCTGTAAGTGGAGGTGTAGGGCGGCGTGGCCAAAGGCAGTTCCAAATGACCCGTGGACTCCCAGTTGGGCGCATGTGTCTTCCTGCGGGAATCGGGGGAGCTTCTCCACGTCACACGCTCACTAGTCCTGCGCTGGCAGGACAGGGTAGACAAGTCAGTATTTAAACAACTAAATTAATAATTAAATTATATTTTAACATCAGGTTGTAACATGCATTACTGGTTTTAACTTTATAAAGACTAGATGGCATACAAAAAAGTCAAATATTAACATATTTAATGACTTAAAAGCAGGGGTTCTCAAACTGTAAGTCAAGCCCCACTGATGGAAAATAGATCTGCTGCAGTTGGGACAGAGATGACCCAGAAAAAATAAGAAGTGAAATTAAGTTGAATGAATGTGATCTTTGTAGGGTAAATAAACGAAAGAAGACTTTTCTGATGCTGTGCGTCAGCTAAAATTCAGCTTGGATCATTTCTTTTTTTTTTTGTAGTTATCGACTGATAAAACTTGGAGTGTGGGACTAGAACTTTTCGGCTTTTGAAGTGGGGCATGCTAGAAAAAGTTTGACAACCACTAACTTTAAAGTCAAGTGAGTTTTCTATATACTAAAAGATGACCTTTACGATGTTAAAACTAAATATGTATTTCAAGGAGAGAGAATTTTCAGCATAATTATACATGGTTTTTTTTTGGGTTTTTTTGGGTCTCCTTCAATCATTTTATCTGAAGGTATTGGCCAACATGATAACATGCTAAAGCAGTCATAACACACATAATGCATCTTAGTCAACATCTGTTCCGAAAGCCAAAAACAAGTTAGTTTAATCAATATATACTTGACAGTTAAACTGGTTCTGCTTGACAGTGTTAAAAAAAATTGAGGTTTTATTCAATGACTCTGCTGAAGGTTTAAGAAACTTTGCCAGTTTTCCTGGGTAAGTGATGGTTGTGTAAGGAAAACTTGTGTTTTCCAATATACAGAACCTGTGGTTTGCCAACCCTGGAGGTAGTAACAGCATGCCAAGTCAGAGTCGCAGCTCTGTGCAGCGGACCCACTCACTCCCTGTCCACACTTCCCCACAAACCATGCTCATGTTCCAGCAGCAAGGTATATATATATGCACTCACTCACAAACTGTCACAGTCCTTGTTTAAAATGCCACATTCTATGCCAACATGTAAACACAATCATTTTGACTTCTTTGGTGTCCTGTTTACACTTTATAACATTTAGTTTTACCTACATATTTGAAAGTAAATGGGTCTTTTTTTTTTTTTAAGATAAACTGGAAAAAAAAAAAAGCTATGAATTGGTCAGATGCCAGAAAACAGAGCTGCTCTCCCTCTGTGCCAAGGACAAACTAACAAGACATCTTAGCAGCATGTTGCAGAAAACAATCTGTCGCCTTGTACAGTATACATAACCTTTTGGTCGCCTTGTCTTGTGTGCCAGACGCCAGACATGAGCATTGCAAATTCACCTGTAATGGCTCTATTGTGTTTCAACCGAGTTATCTTAGGACATTTCCATAAAGAAGTGCACCTTGTGAAAGCCAGAAATTTATAACTCCACAGATATGAACTTGGCAGAATTACAGTTTGTGTGTACAGGTATAGACTCTGGCTGTTTCATACTGTTATAATCTTAATGACACAGAATCAAAAACTTGAATAATACATCATTTTTAATCGACCATGTCCAAATCAGAACACTGGTTTTAAAAAGGTGTTGCATTTCTAGATGATCGATTGCATAAATGTTGGAAATGTTTAATTTCAAACTAAAGCTTAGTCCTCCACTACCCATAGACCATGTTTCCTAATTTACTGTGCTTCAGGCATGTACAGCCTATGAACAGCAGTGTTGCTGAACTTCTGACCATGTTATGTCTTTTTAATCTAGTCTTTTTAATGCAATGGCATCCACGCTCATCTGTCTCTGATAGCATATTGCTTGTTTGTTGGACCTTTTTCTTGCACTTCAGTTATTGTAGCAACATGTCTAGCATCCATATATCATACAGTGCACACCTTGTTGTCATTTTCTAGGTTTATTGTAACAGATTAAAACAAAATAAGGGGTTAAAACATACATGCATATAAAGAGAGCATTACAGCAGACAAAATTATACAACATAATGGAAGGATTCCAAGTGAATAATCTCAGGTATCTTCCTTCTTCTCTATTCTATTAAAAGTTTTGTTCCTCATTAAAGGGGCCTGACAAAAATATTGTAACATTATATTCTTTTGGTTACTCCAAAAGCTCTCTTTTAAAGTTGTCTAGTCACTGTCATGCAGTCAAAGGTCAAACACCCAAATGCCTGTGTGCAAGTTAATCTTTCAAGGACTGATTGAAATTTACACCTTACATCAGAATACATCTAAGGCTTGTCTTGAGTGACCACATGTGATCATAGTTTGCTTTGTGAGTAAGCGAAATGCTAACTGACCTAATAGCAAAGAAAAGAGGATTGCAAAGGCAGACTGGTATCTCACTTATGGGTGAACAGCCTCTCACCCACTTACATGTAGAGACAGATTACATTTAAGTCAGATGACTCAATTTGACTTAGTGCACATTACATTTCATTTAACACTTTTTAAAATAGAGTTAAATGGAGTTAAACAGTAAACCTCACACTACCTACACAAACTCCTGTCACCTCCAGTTTTTGTAGCGTGTTCTTACTGTTTGATGTGGTTGACCCTTCCTAGCAGATTTGCCTTGTTTTGTTTGGAAAACAGAACTGTTCACTTCATTTAGTACTGATCACTTCATTCTTAGATTATAAAATACAAGCCTTACAGTATGTTGTTTCCTAATGTTCCTGTGGACTGAGATTGTTTTTATTCATTTCCCCAGAATGCCAAGTTCCAGGTGCTGACCTGGAGATCAACCCCACGCTGGAATCACTGTGCCTCAGTATGACAGAGCATGCCTTAGGGGGTAAGTGTCAGCAGCTTTATAGTAAATGGGACACTAGCTAGCAAACTTGTACACAGCTATCAGCTAGACCAACACCAGGTTACTCCATAATATGTCTATGCATCATTTCATTAGTTATATTTATGTCTGTGATATTTGCTAGTATGTAAATTATACAGTATAATTATTCTAGTCACAACTTAAACTATAGATGCCGCCATTTTGTTTTTTTGACCCACAAGTTATGTAATATGGATGAAAGGGTGTTGTGCTATTTTATCAGCCAACACTAAAAAAAACTTTATTAGCAAGCTGCATCCATAAACTGTAAGGATGCAACTCACAGACACACATATTGGCTAATTAGTGCTAAGTAACACACTAATAAAATGCTAGAATTTCACTCACCAAAACTGAAACACAGAGCAAGCCATAATATATCCAAAAGGCTCCAACAGCACACACACAGTGAAGCGGTCCAGTTGACTCAAAGTAGTGGATGAGGCCTAGCAGACTTGATCAGCTCCAGCTGCCTGTGTCAGAACACCTGTCAGTCAATGCAGCCACGCCCCTAACTCAATTATCCAGGTGGATGAGATATAAAAAATTCTACCCCAATCAGAATGGGGGTGAAAAAGATGTTTTTATGCTTTTTAATGCTTTTAAGTTGGAAATTCTAACTTGGGAGTCTATGAGATTGACTCCCTTTTGGAGCCAGCCTCAGGTAGCAGCTAGAGGACCTGCAGTTTTCACCACTTCTGTGTTGGCTTAATTTCTAAGATGTGAAGGTTGCCCCCTTGGTTTAAACATCAGTAGCTCTGTATAATTTTACCGTGTCAATTATGTCTAGTTTTTTGGTTACAAATAATTTTGTGAGATGGATGAAATTTGGGGGAATTTTTTATAATATTTTCATTCCTTTACCAGATACGGCTAAGGTTATTATGTCCTTTTTTGTCTTTGTACAGGCTAAAACACTCATGGGCAAAATACGGCCTTAGGGTGCCGGGGCCAGCGTGTAGACTGCCTCAACCCGGCCCACAGAGTCCTAAAAGCAAAACAAAATGACCACCAAAAAAACAATGAGAGGCAGCACAATGCTTACAAATCTGCAATTAGTCTGTATGCAATGTATAGAAAGTGTTAAATCAGTGACGGGGCAAGATAGGAGCTAATTTATATGCTGACATAGCATTTAGTGGATTTTTTTCTTAATGTTACTAATATTTTCATTATAATCTGTAGCCATGTCTTTGTTTCTTCACTCACTTTATCCAACTCCGTATGGCCATCCACAAAAAATATTGCCCACCCTTGGTCTAATACTATATGTAGCAGTGAGTTTAGCAGTAGAACAGTGACATGCCCCTTTAACGATGACACGCTTATCATGCAGTGCATTATGATTATAAACGTCAAATTTTACATACTTTAACATATCTCCATTCTCCTCCTCAGATGGAACAGACCGGACATCGACAATATGAGAAGAAGAAAGGAAAAACACACTTCATTTGAGGCCTATTCAGTTCCTCATCACCCAGCACAAAGATATACGTATGCTTCAGAAAACCAGGCAAAGCAGTCACTACAAAATGACAAAAAACTGTGTATATGTTCTCTAATATTTTTGTACGTTATTATATACAACTAAGTTTATTAAAAATGGAATACAGATGATTATTATATTGCAGGACAGAGAAAAAAAAAGGTTAACTGTGCAAACTGCTACATGTCACCTGCAGGACTGTGGCATGATATGCAGAGGCTCAGTTTTCCGTGGTGAGAGAAAAACAGTAGATTGGTGCTTTCTTAAAGGGGTTCTGCCCTATGAGTTACTCTTCTTTTCCTTTTGCCTTGGAACAAGGCTTTCTATCCAAAACACACTGACAGCAACAGCCTCTGCACTGTATAATGTGTAGATTCTGAAAATTTCCAGCCAGAGCTAAGGCACTTTTATTAAATTAACTTTGATATTAGGCACTAAATGGTATTTGGCCCAGTGACACACTTGCTGAGGTTCCCCTTCTAGTCAAGTGTTGATATACAGACAACAGTACACTTTTTAGCCACCCTAATTGTTCTTTAACCAGTGATAGTTGGGGATTTTGTTGGTTGAAACTTGGACAGCTTTCCTTGGTTCTTTTTGTCTTCTCTAGAGAGCATGTTTTTGTGTCTAAGGAAGGAAAGAGATGGCCAAAAGGCTTGAGAACAGCTTGTAATTCAACCGTAGGCTTACCCTTTGTCTAGGTTGTTTTTCCCCTGAACACACAGTCAAAATAGAAGTAACTCTCTTCCTCTAAACTTCTACCAAGCCAAAGAGAAGGGTTGTGTGATTGTCAATTTGAGAAAGACATTTGTAGTGAAATGGTAAACTATTTTTAAAAAGAACAGCGGTTTGAAGAATTTATGCCAGCTGCAATTTGTCTCTGTTATTTTACGCCCTACTACATAAATGATGATGAATCTCATTTTGTGCCGAGGAATCCCCAGAGGGGTGAGTAAGGGCTGTGAGGTTTGTACTGTGTGAGAGCTGATTTGATATTGAATTGATAAAAGCAAGGAGGGCAGAGTGTTTTCAATTTACAATCTAATGCCGGGCGAGAAAACTAAATGAAACCCATCTCAACCCTCTGGCCCCCTTATGATTGGCTTTGGAAAATGAAGCTTGATCTCGTAATAAATGCTATGGAGCACAGCGCCTCACCCTCACAGTGCCCTCTTCCTCAAATGGCCAATGTGATGATTTGATGAATCATACTTTTCAAGGTGCTTGACGATGTCCATATTTTTCTGTTTGTGTCTCAGTGTGTTTCAGTCTCAGAACCCTGACATTATCATGTGGTATCAGTGTTGAATCGAAAATTGTCTTATACAGCCTCTGTCTTTGAATGTGGCAGAGCCGGAGGTGCATGTATGTGTGATATGGTCTTAACTTTTGGATCACTTTTGGTTGCATCATAAGGCAGGGATAACCATTCAAATTATTATTTCAGCAGAGCCATAGGAGGTCTGTCTAGTAAAGATGGTTATTTACAGATATCTTTTTCCAATTGTATTTTTTACTCTCCCTTGATATTGATAACTTATGCTTATTTTCTATAATCGCATGTTTTGCCACACTAATACCGCACTGTTGTAGATAGAGGGCATGGTGGTTGATGGTGCCCAATGTCACCGGACAACAGAAATCTTGCAACTAATGTTGTATGTTTATATCGCCTAAATGTCACTGTTTACATCTCTCTGGGATAATGCCAGATTCATGTTATGTGATGTCATGAATAATCCATTGTCTCACGATCTAACACATTAAAGAACTGAAGCCTTCTCACACCTGAGCTGGCTGGGTAGAGCGTGAAAGCAAGTCTTCTACCCCCTAATCCGTGGACTCCATATGAGTTGCAGTAGATTTTTATTTTATTTTTTTTTTTTTCCAAGGGATAACTGTATGAGGCACGTAACAGCTCTTTTTTTTTTTTTTTTTTTTTTTGGGTTTTTGGGGGGGT
>VUQI01008823.1:4617-15052 GCA_015106735.1 Paratilapia polleni | reverse complement strand
TCTTCCTCACTTCCTTTCACTCTCCATGTGTTTATACACCATTTGCATTTAATCATTAGCTATTATTAACCCTGTCTCTCTCCCATAGGTGTGCCTTTTTGTCCTGTCTCCCTCTGCTCTCTTCTGTTTCCCCTCACCCCCAACCGGTCGCGGCAGATGGCTGCCCCTCCCTGAGCCTGGTTCTGCTGGAGGTTTCTTCCTGTTAAAAGGGAGTTTTTCCTTCCCACTGTTGTCAAGTTCTTGCTCATAGGGGGTCGTCTGATTGTTGTGGTTTTCTGTCTAATATTGTAGGGTCTTTACCCTAATATATAAAGCACCATGAGGCGACTGTTGTTGTGATTTGGCGCTATATAAATAAAATTGAATTGAATTGAATATTTGCCCTTCTTGGCATACAGTAGATTCAGCAACATGCTAATTTTATTATGGTAGCATAACTTTTACTGGATGCTAGCATGCTAAATATAGTGGCCCTGCCAGCTTTCTTTGAGTGACAGAAAACTGAATTAAAATCTATTGGAGAATTCCACAATATTAAAGATGGTGGAAGAGGTGTAATTCCAGAGGAAAAACTTTTTTAAACCTTGTTTTGGGACAAAGTCAATAATTTTAAGTGGCTTCTATCAGATCTGATTAATGATTTTATACTTGCAGCTGTTATGTCTCAATGACATAGAGTATGAAAAATGAAAACCAACACAGTACCAAAGTACCAAAAACTGGAGTTCCTCCAGCGGCCACTTGGGACTGGCTCTAAAAGCAAGACAATCCCCACAGACTCCATCCATCCATCCATCCATTCATTTTCTTCCGCTTATCCTATTCTGGGTCGTGTGTGGGGGCTGGAGCCTATCCCAGCTTCCCTACAGACTCCCATGTTAAACTTTACAGCATTAAAAAGCATCTTTTCAGCCTGGAACAAAACAGTTTTGCCCTCTATGGACAGTTTCCTTCTTTAAAATAACTGTTACAGGGGTGATTTTTTTTTCTTTTAATAACTTGTCCCTCTGGATACTGGAGTTAGGGGCGTGTCCATCACCTCCACTACTTTGAGCCAGTAAACTGGACCTGTACAATGTGTTTGTGTGGTGCCTGACAGCATTGTTCTATGGGGCTTGACCATAAACAGTATCAAAGATGAATTTATTAGACTACCACCCAGTGTAAGGTTTATGCCACAGCTGCCCTAAATTAACAGTATTGGTAATTACCAGAATCATTTTTTGTGTTTCTGTAATGGTTAATCCACCAGTGTGCACAAGCTCTTTAATCGAAATGATATTTTTAAAGCTAAAATATAATTACTGTTGTTATCTGTGAATTTTCAGATTTACTGTTTTACAAAAAAGCAGAAAAAAATAGTAAAGCACATTATTATTTTTTGATGGAGATGCAAAATTACAGTTATTAACTTGCATTCCTGAACAGAAAGATGAGTTTTAGTGGTTGAATGTTCGGCTTGATTAATTTCTGACTTCTCAGAGAAGTCCGGTGTGCCAGCTCAAATTTGGGTAAAACAAACGTGAAAATTCCTCACTCCTGTTCAAAATGGTAAAACGTGGAGAACTCCCTGAAAAGGAAAGAGGAGGACTACCATGCTGACTTCATTTTTCAGGGCCAGAAGCTACGTCCATCTTCTGCAGCGTCTGTGGAACTGACCCACTTTTGGAGCCAGCCTCAAGTGGCCATTAGAGGAACTGCAGTTTCTGGCACTTCTAGGCCGACTTCATATTTCAGTTCCCGAGGTTGCAACTTGGCCCAGAGATGCAAAACGCAACAGCACAGGATAAAACACACACACAAACACAGACACACAAAGGACCGTCACAGAACAGAAAACACAACGTGTCAGTTTGTTGTGTTTTTGTGCACTTCTAGGCCACCACACTTTCTGCTGAGCCTCCATGGTTCGAGGCAAAGATAAGAATTTAGCCTCAAATGAAAATATAAAGAAATTATTTTTTAAGTATAACATTAACTTTCAAAATAAAACTGGTTTTATGTGAACTGAGTCTCTTTACGCTGCGCTTTACTCTGAATCGCCTTATCAGCTGTGCCTGAGCTTCCTCCACCTGTCGCCCGGCTGACACCACAGGAAATCCCATTCCAGTGACTCCAGCGGCCCTGCCACAGCTTCAAACGTACCCACAAGGAAACGGTGTAAATACTGTGTTGCCAGGTTGGCGAGAAATCCACCTTTTAGCGGAAGGCGCTCATCGTGCGGAGCTGAGGCGTATTCCTGCCGTGCAAGC
Source organism: Paratilapia polleni (assembly GCA_015106735.1). Taxonomy (NCBI): domain Eukaryota; kingdom Metazoa; phylum Chordata; class Actinopteri; order Cichliformes; family Cichlidae; genus Paratilapia; species Paratilapia polleni. The sequence continues at coordinate 12,800 of VUQI01008823.1, read as the reverse complement.
AGCTTGATGTGAGGGATAACAAGAACCGGATCTGGTTTCCATGAAGAACGCAAGTATCAGCTGGAACGGACTTCAAAACACGGTAGTGCGGAGTAATACATGATTGACGGAGATGAGCGAAGGGCGTTTATTCGTTGAATTTCTCCGCTGCTTGATGGGTGACAGTCTGTGATGATTATTTGTCACGCATCAGGTGATCGTCGCTGCTCTTTCCGGAGGCCGTAGTCTTGGACTTTTGGAAAAAACGCACACACGCTTCCTCCTTCCACCGTCAGAGGATTGGCGGCTGGCCTGACATCATTGGCTGGCACTTAAGAATGAATCATCGCCTTCACCAGGGGGGTTCAGGGATGCTGTCACTGTCATAGCACCCATAAAATACCTCCGATACACAGACCCACCCGGCGCGGTCGCGTCTTTCCTCTCTGAGATTTTGAAGCCGTCTCTTCTTTGAAGCCAGCATGGAGGAAATTCTGCGAAAGCTGCAGAAAGACGCGTCCGGCCACAAATACAAAGGCATCCGCGATGCCTGCGTCTACGCCTGCGGTGAGTGCACAACAGCCCCCCGGGCTCTCTGGCAGCAGGAAGCGGAGGGAGGGCAGGGATTAGGGGGAAATCTGCGGCTGTTCACCTGCTAGCTTTTAGGAAACGGAGAGCGGCTCCTGCACTAACCCCCGAGGCCGGCGTGTGAAGTGACGATACAGAGCAAGAAGCCAGGAAACCTTTAGGAAAATTAAATGTGAGACTTTAGTCTAAGCAGTGATGGTGGGGTATGATTTCCATGCCCATGTGCTGAGTGTCATCATGGAAAAACAGGAATAAAAGCTGCACCTTTTAGGGATCAGCGTTATAATGCCAAATGTCAGCATTTCTTAAAGAAACAGGCTAAAGCTTCCAGAAGGAAAGTGAATTTTGGGCACTAACATTGAACTTAAATTCAGACTTTCAGCTGTTCAACCTTTTGAGAGGCAAAATATATGAATGATTTGTTTGATTCTTATAGGAGAAAAACACAAAGATAATATTTGCTGATGGATTAGTCCTCTCTACAGATTCTGTGCCATAACCTAAAATATCGTGCATACATGAAAAAGCATTAAGAAGCTTTTTCAGCAACGAGAGGTTTCCAGACTTTAAGTGGAAACTCTTCCCTGAGTCTCATTACTGTCTGTCTGCACAGTTCAGTGCTTTCCACACTCAATGAGACAGATAAGCCTCACTGTGGGGAAAAAAATACAGAGGGACTCAATTGAACCAAATCATCTTTTCTAGTTTCTGTAATACATCATTAAAAAAAATCTAGTTAATTCAACTTAAATAGTCTAATTTTTACTTCTATTTATACAGTTAAGAGTTCACACATTCATTATATCAAGCTTATAATAACATAAAATAGCACATCAGCAGACTTCCCATGATGCATTGCTAAAGAGTTAAAACTCCCCAGAGGCTGTTGGTTTTTTTTACTATTAAGTCGTGGATGAGGCCTAGAAGAGTCTGACCGGGACTCCTCTCAACACTGCCACGTCCCTAACTCCATTATCCAGACCGATGACTTCTAAAAGAAATCCACCCCACTCAGACCTGTTATAAGAGGGGAAACTTTCCATAGAGGCCAAAACAGTTTCATGTACCAAACTCTACATATTCTTTTTATTGCTGTAAAGCTGAGCATTTTAACATGGGAGTCTATGGGGATTAACTCCCTTTTGGAGCCAGCCTCAAGTGAACATTAGAGGAGCTGCAGTTGTTGGCACTTCTGTGTTGACCTTATTTTTCAGCTCCTCAGGTTGCCCCTTGGTAGCTTATAGAACGAGGCTGATGGCATACAGGTAAATCTCACAACTGCTGATGACTTTTAACTTATTAATCAAGGCGGCCAAACACAAATGACCTCATTTTCAGTGCTCTGAGGCAACAATGAGAACATATGACACGAGCTGAAACAGCTACAGTTAGAAGAAGCAGCTCAGAATATAAATAAAATGCCATTAACGCACATGGAAAAAAATGGCTTCCACTGACGTCAGCAGGGAGACTATTAGTATTAAACGGCACGATGGGTCAGTGTGACCTTTTGGTGGCAGGTGAAACTCACTGAGACAGCAAGTAAAGAATTACTTCAGGTTGTGCTGAGGAAGGGGTAATTGTGTAATCTTAAACACGCACGCACACACGCAGACACAGTATTAATGCATACAGTCTGTCCAAGGGCATAGACCTAATTGGGCGTGACCAATGTGGACCACAGGCCTTGTAGCAGGCATGTGCTTGCATACACACACACACAAACACAAAAGGTCTGAATTGTGACTTACCTAAAAAGGACAATGTCATGTATTAGTTTTGTTTGCTCAGTTTTTGTGTGCAGGTCTTGATAGTTTCTAGAAATAAAAGGATGCTAAACAACTTTGATACACAGATGCTGATCACATATATGGAAATTTACAGTGCAAGGACAAAGCTGCTGTTCATTAAACCTTGAAATACACAGGCAGCATGAAAGCACATGCAGAGATTTATGTTAGGCTTTAGAGACGTCAGCAAGTATCATATTTCAACTTTCTGCAGTAAAAAATGGACAGCTCTATGGCTCAGAGCAATAAGATATATCAGGTTTTGGATACACAGTCTATACTAGCTAGGAGGTTGTTGACATAAGAAAATGTGCAGTATCACCAGCTTTAGTTAACTTCTCTGTGCTGAATTGATAAAACTAAATTAAATGTAGCTTTTCATTCGTAGCTTTTGTATCTAATGAATAATGTGTTGAAAAATGGGTTTCTCATCTGAGCTCAACTAAGTTCTACGTTAAGAGAAATTTAAATTTGAAACATACTGTCTCTTTTTCTGTGTTCCATTAGAAATGCTTGAGTCTCAGAATGGATCAGCAAAGATTTCCCCTTCACAGCTTCGGTAAGTGCCCGATTTGAGCTTCATTTCAGCTGGGGTCAGATCTCTTCTGAAGCATGAAGTTAAAACTGGGATACTAATTGAAAACAGTGATCACACAAACAATGCTAATAATCTGTGGTATGTTTTAATGAAGGCTTGTTAGACAATGTGAAATGCCAGTGCCTTTACCTTACCTGATGACTGAATATTCAAGCTCTTCTACTCTGAACTCTGCGGCTTACTTACCTCTATTTTCTCCGAGCTGAATGATTTGAATAGATTTAAATGACCCGGCAGTAATTCCTGGGTTGATAATGCAAATATTGAGCTCAAGCTCTGAACTCAGGCTCAGTGCTCCTTCATTTTCAAACACAGCAAAAATGTCAGTTTAAATTGTTGTAGCTGGACACAATAACGTCTGTATGTCTGAGATTGCCCAAGTAAGCATATCAGTCTTGAAACAAACACTAAAAATTTGAAGTTGGGGATAAGTTTGTTGGGCTGTCTCAGATATATGTTGTGATCATCGGCTGTTTATATAAGATGGATGTAGTTTCCAGTTTTGAAAAGTGAAGCAGATGCTCAAGTGCCTTAAACCTGCTTTCTTTCAGATGGCCAGCAGGGGCCACTTAGACCACTTACAAGAAGTGATCTGATTGTATAAAAGTCTCTAAGAAAAATGCCTTGCTTCTCACTTGATCTTTGACCTCAGTAAACACTTTTCCAATGAGTTAATGGTTTCACTCACTAGTTTCAGCTCTTTTTTAATACAGTGTGATGTTTATTTTGTGAATTATGATCCCCATTAGAGTAAAAAGAGATTATAAGGCAGGGCATAATTTAGGGCTTTGTGATTGTTAAGTTGCTACCATATGAATACAGCTGCTACTTTTCTTCTTTTTATTGTCCAGTTTCACTCGGAGTTCTGAATATTTTTCTAATTATGCAAAACCTAAATTAATACAAGAGCACCACAAACTACAGCCTGTAAGAGCTGAATGAAAACCCCACACACAGTGTTGACAACACTTGAGCTGACTGTGGCCTTCAAAAATTAAAGGCTACTCTTTTCATTTTCCTTTTTTTTTTTAATCTAAGGGGAGTTTGTGTTATTGAGTCATTAAATCATTCAAAAGAATCCAGTTGGACATTAAAGAGTGCAGGCAGCTGTTCATGGAGCCGTGGATTTGCAATGTGGTTGCCAGAAGCTTAGAGTCATGTCATAGTTTTTTACCAGAAATGCAGAAATATGGACTGTTTGATTCTTGCACTCCATGTAGTGTGTTTGGAATCTAGTTAATCTGTGAATTTTTGAGTAAAATCTAATAAAGTGTGAAGTAAATGGAGAGCTGTTGCTGCTGCAGCTGCTGGTAGCCGCTGGACTGTGATGACGGTCCCATCAATTCTGGATGCTGTTGCAGTCCAACATGCCATGAATAATTCATCACATAACCTGTTTTGTTTTATTAGAGCTTATTAGTTTAAATATTGATGATGATGTTTGTGTAATATAGTGCGGTGATTCTCAGCTAGTGTGTTCTTCTGGCTCTACAAATAAGACTTCAAGCCTCTTACTACAAAATGGGCTCTCAGCCACTTGAATAAAGATGACACCCACTCTCACAAAGGATAAAACAATAGTTCTCTCTGAAGGAGAGGTGATAACGGACAACCTTGATTGACAGAATGATAGTTTAGTTAGTTTAGAATTTATTTATTCATCTTTTGTGCATTTTGATAAAATGGTTTCTTTGCATTTTTGACATTGTCCTCCTTTGTAGTTTCTTGTTTGTAGCTCATAAATGGGCTGAATTCACTAAAACTGTTGGGAAGTACCGTGCAAACTGTGGCTCCTCGCAACCCATTTGAAACGGTCTAGTTGTGACAGCTCAGAGCAGCCTGAGAGCGCAGAGATGGAGCTCAGTATCCTGCAATCAGCAGCAGAACACGGTGACTCAACCAACCACAAATAACAAGAGGGAGATCGAGCGAGTGAGCGGAAAGCACGAAATAAGACAAAGAAAGAGTGAAGAAAATTGGCGGGAGAGGGGGCTTTGCAGCTCAAACACACTTGCTGGTTTCCATAAAAGAACCTGCCGTAAACTTCAACCAATTGCTTATTGAGCAAAGGATTTGGTTGCCAGGAATATTTTGGTTTAAATGTGTAAATGTTTCACTCTTCATTGTATTTCCTGACAAAATGAACATAAAACTGCATTAACACCTAATTATAACATTTGACTTCAGTAGCAGGTTACCATTCAGTGCTTGCTGCATTGGCATTAGTTCTGTTTGCTTGTAGCATTTCATCACATTCTCTATATGTTTACCAGCAGCATGAACTTACATACTTTGTTCCATCTTGGCAAATCACTGTAAATGATGGACGTAGCCACCCTGACAACACTAATGATGATGAAGTTGATGAAGTCCCAGTGCAAAGTCTTAAGCTTAGCATTTTGATCATCTCCATATTTGAAAGCAGACATGAGCGAGGGGTCGATCTGACTGAGAAACCAAGTGACACTGCGGGCTCGTATGGTATGGTATGATATTGATCAATCACAAGATAGGCCTGCTCTAAAGCATAACCTGCTTATTGTCCTTCTGGACGCTATTGTGGACCAAAATTTATAATTTATGTTATACTCAGTAAGACTTGAAACTAGTAATTGAGGCTATAAACTCATCAGGAAAGTGGTTAATTGTGCATGGCATTAGCATGACAACAGTTGTGGCACATCTGCAAGCCATTTTGTAACCCACCTCCACCCCATGCTGCTGCTGCATATGAATATGGAAGGGCAGGAAGGACTTAGCCATAGAGCCATACATACAACCAGATATCTTTTTGCAACCATCTTCTCTGATAGCCTGCCCTGCTTTATATACAGTCTGTGTTGGTACCAGATAGGATTTTTATCTATCCATTTTGACAGTTTTTAAATTATTTGCCTTTGCTTTCTTGTTTCTCTAGGCTTAATTCTATTTATTTTTAGATGATACTGTTTTTTAAATTTCACTAATAAACAGAATTACAAGAAAATGTTTGTTTCTTCTCAGCTTTATTATGAATATTGCATGTATACAAGGCTTATGTCTCCAAAAGACATACAAATCTAGAATGTAGTTAAAAATGCCCTCCCCTCACCTGTGAATGGTGATTTTAATAGATAGCTGCAGCCAGTGTATTGCCATCGGAGTGGATTGGCTTTGTTTGCTGATCACAGCTCAGCATTTAATATATTTTTACCATTCAGTCTTTTGGAAAAGAGACAAAAGACACTGATTTCTGTGTCACAGATTGATTACAGAAGCTCCATCAGACTGTTTAGCCAGTGAAATCTGTAGTTAGACAAGAGACGCTCAAGTAAATCACTCCCCCTGATTTGTTACTCCAGTTATTCTGAAATTGAAGCTACAGTTTAGCAAAGAACAGTGGAGAGGGACACTGATCTGATTTATGATGGATGTGAAGAAAGAGACATTCTCATATTCTGCTGATCTGTTTTCTTCTCACATCTCCAGAATCTCATTTCCCAACCGTGGATTTGGGTTTTCATGTTGTGATTTTAAAACCTATTCCACATATGCAACATATTCATTGTCGGCCACTAATCACAATCATCAATATGCGTTCTCTCATTGTATTTGCACAAATCTCTGATTGTAGGTGACCATGTTAGCTGAACTCCAAGTTCAAACTGGTTTGTTCGATCTTGAGAGATATTAGAGAGCTGTGACTGTACTCCTTGCCTCACTGTGGTGTGTTGTTGTTTGCTTCCAGAGAGTGCTGTCTGCTGCCTCTGCAGATGGCTCTGGAGTCTAAAAACACCAAACTGGGACAGACTGCACTTAGTGGCATGCAGGTACTGGAAGACACAAATATATATATATATATATATATATGTCCGTCGATCTATCGACCTCTAGATCTATCCATCTATGTCAATCGATAGATCGATAGAGAGGAAAACAATTTTATTTATTCATTTGGATTCTGTTCTTTATTTGAACACTTCTGCTTCAGCTTTGACCCTAGCTTAAAGTGGAAAGAACCTGAATCTCTGTGCCTTTCTCCCCTCAGAAACTCCTGTGTGAGGACAGGTTTGTGGGTGGTGGCGTGCAGGTAGAGGCACTGGAGAAACAGCTGCTCAGCCAGATGTTGGAGGCCATCAGAGTCACCCCATCTCTCCATGAAGACTTGCAGGTGGAAGTTATGAAGGTAAGAACTGGGGATGCATGTTGTTTGGGCTGAAATCACAATCTACCCCTGTGTCTCAATTAGGATACTTCCAACTGTACAAATCTACTCTAGGTATAGTAGGTACTTACTTGTGAAATTAGTGAAATTACCAGGGTACTGTGATGGTGCCAGTTGGCACCATTATTGGTTCTGAAGGTGTCTTCTTCTCTCACTGACTGAAAATTGCTCAATGACAATGGCAGCCAATGACTGAAAGAAGTGCACAGCATTCCATAGTCCACTTTTGGACCGTTCTGAGTACACCATCCAGGTACTCATAGTGCACGTCATGTAATGTGAATGCACTCAACAAAAAGACATGGATGTATGGAAGTACACAATTTGAGAGACAGTGTATGTTTTAATTATCCAGACTCAGAATCTAAATCCCAGAATCCCACTTTTACTTTGTTTTCCTCCAAAATACTGCCTAGTACACTGGGCCTACGTGAAAGTGGACCTATTATGGTGATAATTTCCAGTTCCATATTTTTATTCTTGGGCTCTGCTAGGGAAACTTTGCATGATTCACAAATAATCCTTGTTTATCTTACTGGGCCTTCATCAGTCCCTACTTCATCCTTTATCTGAAACAAGCTGGTTTAACTCCTCCCGCTTTACAGCTAACGTCCTTTTAAGCCAACTTTCTCCTGACTGGTCCTTGTAAACAGAAGGTTTGAACAAAAGGTGTGCTGAGCTGTGTACCTGAGATGAACATATAAGGATATCCACTCTCCATGACATCATAGAGCCACGAGTTGAAAAAACAGCGTGAGACAGAGTGTTTAGAGCAGTCTGCAGCCTGACCTTTTGGCTCACAGGGATTACATGTACATACACTAACTTCATTATTTGACCATGTTTACTGTGAACATCCACCAGTTAGCACTTTATATATGACAGAAAAACAAGGAAAAGGATCATGGGTCCACTTTAAATTCAATAAAAGGATGTGTGTGTGTGTGTGTGTGTATATATATATATATATATATATATATATATATATATATATATATATATATATATATACTAATCCCCACTC
>VUQI01008811.1:5562-17181 GCA_015106735.1 Paratilapia polleni | reverse complement strand
GAGGGGGGGGGGGGGGGGGGGGGGGGGGGGGGGGCATCACCCAGTTAATGGCTTTGTAGAAGCATATTCCAAGCTTGTGCTTTTTACAGGACTTTTTTATAGCTAACATAAAAATGGTTTTGAGTGTATGAGCTTCCTGTAGTCTGTATACACAGGACTCTGAACCCTATCTTGTTCTTTCATTTCTTCAGTTTCTGTTGATGTGTTTCTGCCGGATTAGTCTGCATAAAGCATCATCTCTTTTGCATTACCAATCCTGCGATATGAATGAAAAGCAGTGGCTATATATCTCAGCTGCATTACTATTACTGCAGCCTTTCATTTGACTTTTTTGCAATAACTCTCCAGTGCCAAAGGAGCTGGCAGCATAAATTTTGAATCAACCTGTATGAAGTATAAAGCAGTAGCCAGGAGTGTGCGAATACGCTTATGCATACACACGAATGCATGCACACACATGCACACAGACAGAAACAAACTTCCTCCAGGGACCAAAGAAATTAATAATTCACATACGTTTCTGGCACATTTCGTGTGTTCTCTTTTATGACATCTCCGAAAGCCTAAGAAACTCAGCCTATGGGAGGGAGATCTGTGGAATCATTACAGCCCAGCAATAACGCTGCTGGCCCCTTAATGAAGTAAAAGATGGATTGACACTGGGCTGGGTTATTGCTATTCAGAGAGCCCCCTCCCCCCCAATCATCACTCTGTGGAGGGTGAGGTATATGCTCAGAGAGGCATGAAGAAAAAACAGAGGACAAAGAACCTAATGAAGGGACCTCACTAGACACCGATGGCAGCAGTAGCAGTGCTCCTTCCCCATGGTGCAGATTCTACCTTCAGTCTGTAGAAAACACCCCTCCTCCTCTGCTTCCTCCTCTTCCTCCTCCTCCTCCTCCTCCTCCTCCTCCTCAATGCCAGTAGCTCATATTATCTGCCATGCAACAGTGCCTGATTTAGGCCTGCTCACTGCTGCAAGGCCTTCTCCAGATAGGCCTTATTTATTACCAAGATTTTTTTTTTTTGAGGTCTCGACAGATGCATACACTTCTATGAACAAAAGATGAAAGCTGTGTCCTTGTACCCTCATTAAAAACTGGATACTCCTGAACATACAGTGAAGTCTCCATGCATACTGGCTCCGCTCAGATAACAATCGCAAGGCTTATCTTAAGAGCTCATTGTACAGATAGCAGTATATTCGCCTGATGGCTTTTCAAAGTTTTAGATTCTTACTTGATGCAAGTTTTTCTCTTCATGATCAGAGACACCACATCTATTTCCAGATAAGGTCATTCTGAACCCAAACACCTCTCTTCTTTGCACTTTTATAGACATGATTGCATTTCCATGTGTTCCTTTTGTTCACTTCCAGAGTGCTCTTCTATTGAGTGATTACCCTCTTCAGACAAGGCAACAAATTTGACTTTGTCTGAGAATGGTGCTTTTCTTTTTCAGTAATAGACATGACCCTGGGTAGTTTGTTACCACCACATTATAGAGGGTGGAAACGGAAACACATTGTTTACTTAGCTCAGACACCCGCTGTAATTATCATGTTTGTCTACTGTAGCTTCCATGTTGTATAAATCATACGTTAGTAGTTTTACTTTTAAGTGTGCTTTGATTTTCATGTGTGATTTAAAAATAGAGTCTGTATACCACATTGAAATTATAGGCCCCAAAGTACAACTGTGACCCCTGCAACAAAACACACATAATTTACAGTTACAGCGTACTGCATGAACAAAGTTATGAAATTATTTAAAAAACAAAATAAAAAAACTGCAAACTCCACTCATTTCTGAGTTTTGGTCTGGGTTGTGTCTCATGTAGAGGTTGGCTTAGATTTGTTGTTTGTCACTTTGACAGAATCATAAAAATTCTGTCACAATGTTATTTTACCTGCCACTTTCACTTTTAAGAGACAATGAGACATATTTAATAGCTTTACATTTTGAAGAACAACTCGATCACTATAACTAATATGAGTGCATGAAGAGAAAAGATAAACAGAAACCAAGACTGTGCGGTCATTTCTTGTGTCAACACCGCAAGAAGCTGATGAATTATTTTTGTCTGCTGTTACAGCAGAGGCACTAAAACACTGCAGTCATTATGCCTAAACAGGCAAATATCAACTAAATGGACTTAACCCAAGTCCTTCTTTGAGTACAATCAAAATCATCAAGTAAGGTTGCTGCTGAGGTGATGTGTCTTTCCTGGAGACAGACCCCTCACTCTACTGCCACACTGGACACTGAAATTACCAGCATCATTCTAGCCATAGTTTTATAGTAATGGAACAATTTCTCTCAGGGAAGTGATCAGAAGTCAAAAGCCTCCAAATGTGCGTCTTTCCAATCATGCAAACACTTTACTAAGAGGAAATCCCACAGTTTGCCCTCCTGCATGAGGGAGCAGCTGCACCTGTGAGCCTGTTGTGGTCATAGACACTCAAAGTCCTTAATGAGATGTCTCCAATGTATGTTTAATGCTGTGTTATGAAAGAGACTTTGGAAGGAGGAAACAAGGTACAAGAACAGCAAGAGACTACTGAACATAGTAACTGCACCTGCAGGAGCTGTAGTAGGTAGTGGAAGAACCACACTACCGCTAACAGGCAAAGGGCCATATACAGAAAATTGAGTTTCCTGCGTCATTTCCTACCTTATCAGTGAAAACTGGTGTTTGTTACTGTTACGTACAGTATGAAAGACATTACTTGAAATCCTGTCCTTGCAAGGCCTACTTCATATACCACACACATAACTGCGTAGTGTTGAGCATGAAACATGAACGTGGGATTGTGCTGAGTGTAAAATTCTAGGGGAGATCAGATTTTCACACGAAAATCTATGAATGCAAGTTTGTATAGTGAATGAAAGGATGAATTTCAGTCTGAGAGGTTTGATGTGAAAGGAGTTTTCCATTATGTCAGTGAACCCAAACTGCACAGCAGCGATCACTCACACTGGAGTTTTTAAAGGGGGAAAAAAAGAAGCCAAGTATGTTTCCTTACTTGAAACCAAGTACTTTAAAGTGGAAGGTGGAGCAACCATACCGATACAACAAGAGCAGCTAAAAAGAATCATATTTTTTAAAAAAAAGTAGCAGAACTTTCCTGATCTTTCTAAACAAAGACTGGTGTCAGCCAAGCCCAAGAAGACCGAATCTGCCTTAAAAAATAAAGACAGATACAGAAAATGTTAATAAAACATAATGGAATCTCACAAATGAAGAGTGTACCTCTCAGGCACAATTATGTGTTCAAGCTGCCAATGTGCAACGCTGTAAATTAGGTACCTTTAATATTTAAATCTCTCTAACACGACACGCATAATAGAGCACTTTGCAAAGGACATTACGCTATCTGTTTGCTGCCTAAAAGCCTATACCATTGAGGTACATTTGAATAACATACAAAAGACTTTTATTTTAGCCTATTCATTGCATGCCAACCATTTGCTTGACATAGGCTGAGTGGTTCATCGGAAAATGGCTGGCACTGGATAAGCTATGTAGAAGCACGAAATTAAGGGAATCAAATGTGCATATTCACTGCAGGCACAGTCCCTCACGACTACAGTTAAACATTTTTGGCACTCAGAGTTTTCTGGTTTTGGTTTGTAGTCACAGTTCTGTTAGCCAGTCACATTTTAGCTGGCTTTGGTTACATGGAAGTAAACAGTCCATACAGTGAGCAAAAGAGGGTGTGCATTTGTTAGAATGCAATCTCAAAACACTGGGCTTTTGTCTGATGATTTAGCTTTTTATAATGAACCTGGATTTGTAAATATAACAAAAAGTCTTTAACTGGATAGACGTTAACTACACTGGGAGCCTGGAAAAACTGCCCGTTGTCCCCAGAGGTTAGGTCTGCAGAGCAGCTGACTGGTCCCCTTGCTTGGTAAATAAAGCAATTGTAAAGCAGTTCTGAGTAGCGCCACAATGTGGTACCTCCCTCCTTTTTGGTTTGGAAAATTTTAACATATTGTCCAACCCTAGTTTACTGTATATTATGTACATAATAGATTACAAAAACAATGGTTAAAAAATAAAGTAGGTATAGCTATAGAATAATGAAGCATAGTGTAGCAGAAAGTAATACAGTCTTCTAATGCCCTGCCTTTTAGGTGTGCCAGCTTGGCTTTACTTGTGGATCATTTTGTGACCATTCAGGAAGCCTCCTCCTGCTTTTTGGAGTGAACTGTAAATATATAACACATGCATGTAGGTAAATCTTAGAAAAAGATATATAAAAATAGTCATATTGCTCTCATTCTATCACAAAAAGCAGCACAATCCTTGTGAATGTTTAGCCTTTGAATGCATAATTTGATTTATGCCCACACAACCATGTTTATATTCATAAAAAAATAAAACTATTATCTTTCCATGAGCCAAACAAATAAAATATCTCCTCTTCATTTAGCTAGGGGAAAAATGTGGGGAAACATTCAGCGACAAATCCAAGGGGAGAGGGTTTCAAGCTGAATACCTCTAGGTCTATTTATGTGGGAGATGAAAAGCTTGTGTAAAAGTGGCATGATCCTCACTTTCCCAAGAAAAGACGACTCTTGAATAGCGGCATTCAGTCGTGAACTTGACTGAATATTCTCAAGTCATGCCAATTGACGATATTCAGAGCTTGCACCTGAAGCATTAAAAAGGCCTGTGCTTCCTTTCCCATCCACGCGCTTTAAAGAGATGGATGCCATAGTTTATACCGTCAACGTAGCATGGCCTAAGCCTCCAAAGCCTGATTTCTCCAGTTGGGTATCTGATGTCTCACCCACACACACACACACACACACACACACACACACCCTTCTTCATTGCAAACACTGGTTTCAGAGCTTTGCTAAGGCATTAATTCTTAAAGTTAAATCTGACCACAGGCAACAATTATTAATTCATTCTGCAGCAGAAACATCAGATATCTTGCATAGTTAACATGAAGCTGAGAACAAGATGCACCTACTGTTAACTAAATAAAATGCAAAGAGTGTTTCTGGATAATTTGGTTAGCTTAGTGAAAATTGTGATTTGCTCTACATGACAATTCTCAGCCTTCTCATTTAGAGTGTTCATGGGTTTTTTAACATTAAGCATATGCATATGTGAGTGATGTGCATCTGGTTCTATAATGGTCAGTTGTTATGCATAATGGCAAGGCTATGTAAATGGCATAGACTTGGGTGACCTTTTCCCACAGATCGTTAGTTACCTTGACCTTTTATCAATAAGGGCATAAAATTCTGAGTCCAGGTGAAGCTGAACTTTTGCTGGCTCACTCCATCACCACTCTGATGCCTCTGTTTCCCACTGCTGACCTTTTTAGGCTGATACCAACTAGTTGTCTACACGGGAATTGAGATAATGTATGCCAACAGATGTCTGACATCCTTACAACCTGAGCTTGCTCACTTGATTAGAGAGATCTCTTTCCACACCGTGTTGCATAGAGAATGTTTTATTTCCAGAGTCCCTTGTGCATGACAGCGTGATCATATTCTGTAAGTCAGCAGAATATGTTCACAAAAGGAATACATTAAATCTCACTGTCTAGCTTTTTGAATAGATGTATTAGATCTTGCTTGTTCACACAACCAATTACTGGATTTATAGACAGAATTTAAGATTTGGAATAATATCTTTTATTCCAAATTTTAAAAAAAAGAAAAAAGTATATATTAGCAGATTTACATTTTCTTAAGCCTGTCTTAGATATGTTCTTTTATCTTTAATCTAAAAAATTCTGTCTTTTAATTGCCATATCACATTTGGCTCAATAAATAATATTAAAGGATAAATTCTGGACTTGGGCCTAAATTATTAACGTAACAATTATATGATGTAATACAGTATAAAATTTGTAACACAATAATCTTTTGTTCCACAAATTAATGAAATAAATAGGCAGAAATGATAACATTCAGAATGATTGACAATATTAATCATTTTAATTTTCATTTCATTGCTGAACAGCAAAATAGCTAATAAAGTTTAATTACCTACCGATTTACAATTTATTAACAATGTTCCTTAAGCCTCGCTTCTTTTGAAGTACAGGCAGTAGTAGTAGTGGTGGCAGTAGTTCTGGTGTATTATTTAGTATCTGTAGTAAGAATACTTTCATTCATTTTAGTCATGGGCAAGTAAACCCAGATGTATACCACAGATTGGATTTTCCACATCAGTCTCTATATCTGTCTCTGCATGACATCAGTGTAAAAACTGATGACTTTTTAAATAACTTCACATTATTTGGTCACCGACAAATGTAGAAGAAACATTTTAGCAGGTGTTACCATATAAAATGTATCAGTTGGTTTAAAAAAAAAAAAAAGGTTTTCTCAGTTTTTACCAGCACTTTCTTGTCAGTCCAAAGTTAATCAATGACAGTGGTCAAAGAAAACTAAATGATGACCAAAAAAAAAGGAAGAAAATCAGCCATCTCTCTTGAGTTCTGATCTTTAATGAGACAGAGTATCACATAGAAAAATATCCATCCATCCATCCATCCTCTGCTGGACCTGGATAAGCGAAAATAGAAACATATTTAGCTTTTAACATTCTTCATTTTCACATTGTTTATAAGGCATATTTCCACATGTCCTGGTGTCATTTTGCGGCTCTACAGTGTCTTTGTTGTGAGCCTTGATTGCATTACTTATTTGAAAATAATATTCAGAGTTGTTAATAGAAGCTCATTAAACCCCAAACAATACTTCAGACATACCACTGAGGTGTGCTATTATTTGTTTAACTGTGGACTGTGATGTTTTTGTCTTAGATTAGTGCAATATAAATCATGTGCATCTGCACTGTTGTAATTATTTATTAAGGTCTAAAATGTTTCCTCTTCAAATGCAATAATAAAACAAACCATGTAGTTATTGCTGCTGTTTAGCAATTACTTAATTAAGATCCTATTGTTTGAGATTAAACTGTTTAAACACTTTACTAATGGTGTTTTTCTTTTTTCTTTTCTGCTTCTGCCCTCTTGGCTGTACACATGGATCAGGTGAGTACAATCTTTTTTGCTCTCAGCAAGGCTTCACGATGTCTCACAAAATAACAATGTGAACTCTTTCCTTTCTGTTTTCAAGTATACCTACTAATGTCCGGTAACTGCTTTTCTGTGAGTAGTGACCAACAGAACAGTTTATTGCAATTTAATTTCTCAAGCTGCAGCCATTCGAACTTGTGAAGTTTATCTGTGTAACATCCACTTTGCCAAGCTAAACTAAACCTAAAGATGCAATAAAAAATAGCTGATTCTCATCAATCAATAAATATTGATAAATGAATAAATCTTTATATATATATATATATATATATATATATATATATATATATATATATATAAAAATATATATATATATTATATATATATATAAAATATATATATATATATATATATATATATATATATATATATATATATATAATTTTATTTATTTATTTTTTTTACAAGCAGTGCATTTCAAATGTCACATGGAAGAAAGTCTGGTGCCATTGCTAACTTCTCTCTAGAAGTTGTCAGACTGAATTTTGTGCCTATCAAGTGCAGTGCAGTGAAGAAGGGAGTCAAATATTGAGAAAACCGGCCTATCAAAAGTAAGTGTGATGAAGTCAAGGTAGCTGAAAACAGATTTGTGTGACATGTTTGTATTATGATGGACCTGCACCGTTCTGCACGTTTACTTGTGCTGCATTAATATTGACATCATCATGGTGGTCATATTTGGTGCTAGAAAGTCAGCACTACTTTGCATGCCGTGGAAATGAGGTATGGAACTGTTACAGGTACTTTAAAGTCACATCTGGAACCCTTTAAGGGGTGACAGGCCATCTGTTGGATAGTATTTTTCTGCTGGCAACAGCAGTTTGTACAAGCTAAAGATTTATGAATCTATCAATTGGAGTTGAGAATAGTGAAAAATATGATGTGATATGAAAAGCATGGCATTGTATATGTATTAACTATTTCTGCTTTTCCAGTGAGTCTGGAGCCCAGTAGTCATGTGGCACGACTGCATGAAATGCACTGGGAAAAAAAATATAAATCATAATTTGAGAGCAAAAACCAAAGCAAAAGAACATCTTGATTTTTATCTTGCACACCAGAGTATTCAGTATTTCTGCTAGGTAGGTATCATCTACAGGGCATCATTGACACTGACAGTAACTTCTGCCTTCTGAAGGCACTGAGCAGTGCGCAGTGCACAGGGTCATCTGACAATCTGATTTCAAGATCCCCAAGAAATGTATACTGGCTGTCTCTCTATCCTTGTCTAACACATCTCTCTGGAAGTGTCGAATCTCAGGTCCCCTCGGCAGGAGGCAGGCTGAGAGAAAGAGGTCAGAGAGATTGACTGAATCAAGATTAAGCTGCCATAGCAGCACTCAGGCTTAAATGTGCAGATGAGAGCACAAAGCCCAGAAGTAATTTTACAGATTGCTCAATGTGACTAGATGTAGCCACTCTGTGCTTAGCCCCCCACCCCAGTTCACAGAGTTGGGAGGGTAATCAAAACTCTCCTATGCCTTCACATTACCAGCTGGATGTCGATGGTTAAAACTTTTCAAGGTTACTTTCATTAATTTTTCTCTCTGGGAGATCCAGTCTTGTGTGTCTTTGTCATGTGTGGCATGTTAGTAAAAGGTTTTGCTCCTTTCGAAGTTCAAGTGAAGAATCTCTCATCCTCTGGACAATAGTATTAAATATTAACAGATCAAAAATTGCCTAACAAATTGGACTTGAGAGCTCTTAATAAGGTGCAATCACAAAGTTTTGCCACTTTGCCCTGAAAAGTCAAAATCATACCTGATTTAAATTTTGCTGATCTTGTCTTCATGTTTTTTTTGGTTTGTTTTTTGGTGTGCACGGGTTGTGCTGTGTGAATTCCCATTCTGACCAGAGCAAACATTAACTTCTGTGTCAAACTGACCCAGGAGGATTATGACTGGCAATGAGAGCTGGGTCCCTGGCTAAAACCCAGGTTTAGGTTGAGAGTCCACAGTTTCTAAAGCAGAAGGTGGCAGATCAAGTCAGGAGAATCAGTGTGTCTCAGTGGGGACATTCACCAGAAACCACCTGAACTATGACAAGTCCCGTCATGCGTTGGCACATAGTTGGTCGTAGAAAGTTTTAGCTCCTTGTGACTTTGTCCTTTTCCCCAAAAAGACATTCAACTTGTAGGGTTGCTGTTTTGTAAGACTGGAGGAGATACACCTATCACACATACACAAGTTCAAATGGTCAGAATGGGATTTTCAAGGAGTGATCTAAAAAACAAAAAATGGCAGTCCTTCTCGAATCTTTGTAGCATTGCTCAAAGAGATGACCTTGACGCAGGAACTGGCTCAAATGTAAAATGGGTAAGGTTGTTACTTTTTATTCTATTTTATTATCTATGTAGTAAAACCTTGGATTACCTTTCAAGTTGAGTTTATACATTCTTCATACAAACCATTTTATGTGTGGTTAAAGACAGGACTTTTGAAACTCACTGAATATGACATTAACACTGGTTCTAATTAAATAGAATCTCTGCTTTAACTGAAGTAATCATCTGTCAGACCTGCAGAGTTTGTAATCTCAATTATTTACAGTCTCTGGGCAAATTCTTAAAACTAACAGGGGTATTTTTCTTTGTAATTAACTCCAAAGATTGTCTGTGAAGCAAATTAGCATAACTTTAGTAAATCATGTTCCCTGGTGGTTTTCCTAAATGGCTCAATGATCTATTGACCAGTTATCGTTTTGGAATAAAACAGGTATGAAGGGAAATGCACACAACATATCATGCTGGGTTGCAGTTGTCAGTGTTCCCTGTCTGTAGCTTTTACAATAGTTTTTATTCATTAAAGACTATCCTGTTTTGCAGACCTGAGCAGGGGAGCCCCAGCAGTGCTCAGTTGCCAGGCTCCCTTTATTGGCTACCTTTCCAAGGATTTCAGTCTGACTGTGAGCTCATTAGCGTCATGAGACAGTTAGGTGTAGAAAAAGTGTGGCTGTTGAAATTCAATTAAAAACAGAACATTTCTTAAATAGTTATTATTCCAAACTCATCTTCAGTAATTATCAGTCAGAGGAAATTGTTAAATGTAATCTTGGGTGTAAAAAGTGAGGAAATTGCTGCTAATTATGGTTAAATTCCAGTTCTTAGTGTATGATTTTGCACACCTTTTTATTATTCTCCTTTACTGACTACTTTTTTTTCAGATATCTGAACTTATGCAACTCTGGACAACAGAATTTATCTTTTTATTTGCAGCTATGATGGTTTATCCAGAAAACCTGCTGAACCTTTAAATAAATGTTTTTTGATAGGGCTGTTGTTTTTCACTGATAGAGAAATTTGTATGTAACTAATATTAAGACACTGATGAATCAAAGATCATTTAAAAAATATTTTGCAACAAATACATTTTTGACATAATGTGGGGTTAACTCTCAGTAGAGTTAAGATACTGTACAACAAACAACCAGAATATCAATATGAAAATGCAGAAAAACGTTTAGAAATGTCTCAATTGTCAGGTGGTACAATTGAGGGGAATCAGCTTTTTATAGTTTATTAGATTTAAATTCCATTAATTGTTTTTGCTGATGATGAAGACAAATAGTGCCTTGTACTGCCATCCAGTACAGAGGGTTTTAATGACAAGTACATTTTAATGAGTGTAGAGTCAGGTAATTTTACTGTTGTTCTTTTACTAGACCTGACCACAGCATTTGGTACAGTTGACCATACCATTCTCATGAACAAATGATGTTGGCCTAGGTGGAAGGACACTCATCTTATCCTACTTATCAGAGTATTCAGAGTCACTGTGGACAACTTCATCAACTGCCTTCATGCCATGTGGGGTCCCACAGGACTCAGTCCTTGGACCTGTTCTGTTTAGTTTATATCTGTTGCCACTTGCCCAAGTAATTCATAATTATACACAGGTGTATTACCATTGTTACGCCAGTTGTGTCTTATTTAGTCTAGGGAAACACAAAAATCTAGACTCCCTATATTCCTGCCTCACTGCCACTAAGGACTGGATGACTTCTAATTTCTTACAACTGCATTCTGATAAAACTGAAGTCCTTGTTATTGGCCCTGAATATATTTCTAATATAACACTACAACAACTAATAACTGACCCAAAGTGATCTGCTAGAAACCTGGGCATTATTTTTGATCAACATCTCAGTTTCAACCAGGATATCAAAAGTCTTGTCCAGTCCTGCTTTGCACACAGATTAGAAATATTGCAAAGGTCAGTGCAATACTTCTGAATAATATAACTGAACACCTTATCGGCAACCTCGTTTCCTTCCAACTAGATTATTGCTACTCATTGTATACATGCCTAAATGATGCAGCAATGTCCTGTCTACAGTTAGCACAAAATGCAGCAGGAAGACAACTCACAAACACTAGGCGCAGCGAACACATCACTCCAGTCCTCGCAGAATTACACTGGTTTCCCATTTGCTACAGAATTCAATTTAGGATTTTACTGATTACTTTTAAATCACTCTATGGTATGGCTTCATTTTATATCTCAGAACTCTTAGCGCCTTATACCGACCCCCCCAAAAAAACA
>VUQI01008804.1:5012-17358 GCA_015106735.1 Paratilapia polleni | reverse complement strand
TTTACTCAGTGTCTCAGATACTGTATATTAGCACAGTACCAGCTTTTCTTGCCTTAGGGCACACTTCCTCTATTGACTGGGTCTAATTTAGACAGAAACCCCCAGTGTCTTTAAAACAACTTGAGGTAAAAGAGAGTGTGAAGCAGGGAGAGAATGAGACAAGTGAGACAGAAAGAGAGGGTGTAAAGCAGCAGAGAAAATGGGAGGGAGAGAGGGAAGAAAGAGACAGCTGAGGAAGAGAGAAAATTGAGTTAATGATGCTTTCATTTTGTTCAGATTTTATTAGGTGATAGATTGAATACTAAATGTGGTAAAAAAAAAAAATAGTCACACAGCTGCTGAATGTTACTTCAAGAGATGGCATTTATTTATATTAAAAATACAAAGGAGACACATCAAATTAAACAATTAATCATTCAAAGTTTATTAATAATATTTAGAAAGATTTCATTGCATTTGTTGCTAATTACATTTTTCACTTTGGGAGTTATCTACTTTACTTTGTTTTATTTATTTATTAATAAGGTCAATAGAGCAGCTATGGTATTTCAAGTATGAAGAAATTTCTGTTTGTCAGTCATATCTTCATAAACTCAAAGTTTGGGGAGTTCTATACTGCAGATTAATCAAACACAAGTTAGAGCATCGCCTAAATTGAATTCTGCAAATAATGTTGTTTAAAAAAGTAAGGACACAGACATATCAAGGGAATCTTCAATCTGAGAATGATGTGCCATGTTTCACTATGTTTTCCAGGTTGAACAGCATGTTTAACTGAAACAGGTGTGACATGATGGGTAGTGGGCTTTGTGCTATGTTTCTTTCATTTGGCGAGTGTGTCAGTAGTTTTAAGATTTTAAATTATACATTCGAACCCCATAAAGTAGTCAAATTAAGGTCCATACTTTTTCTCTTTTTATTGTTAAAACAATATTAGAAAATTACATAGAAGAATAAATGAGGACTGTCCATAAAGCACCTTTTTAAAAAACATGTGTTTAGACACCTTAGATATATTAATACATATATTTTATACTGAGACATTCATTTAGTCAGTCACTCCATCAACAGGTACAGGTCCAAGCTAATGTATTATGCTGATAAGTCAGTCTAAGACTCGCTCTGCATATTTACATGTTTCAGGGACCAATTTAAGCCATATTCGACTGGTTGACATTTCGAATCATGTTTAATGCTTAAAATTTGAATGCTTGATAAACTACATCTAGCCTGCAATTTATCTGGGCTGATTAAGATAGTATAATTAGGTCCATAAATATTTGGACAATGACACAATTTTTGTCATTTTGCCTCTGTATGCCACCATAGAAGATTTTAAATCAAACAATCAAGATGTGATTGAAGTGCAGACTTTCAGCTTTAATTCAGTAGGTTTAACAAAAGTTAACTGTTTAGGAATTACACCCATATTTATACATAGTCCCTCATTTTCAGAGGACCAAAAGCAATTAGACAAACTAGCACAACTGTAAATATAAGGGTTGTTTTTAATTCTTTGATGAAAATCCTTTGCAGTCAATGACTCCCTAAAGTCTAGAACCCATGGACATCATCAAATGCTGTGTTTCCTCCCTTGAGATGCTCTGCTAGGTCTTTACTGCAGTCACCTTCAGTGGCTGCTTGTTTTGGGGTCTCTCTGCATTCAGTTTTGTCTTCAGTAACTGAAAAGCTGCTCTACTGGGTTGAGATCAGGTGACTGACTTGGCCATTGAAGAATATCCCATTTCTTTGCCTTGATAAACTCTTGAGTTGCTTTTGCAGTTTGCGTTGGGTCATTATTCATTTGCACTGTGAAGTGCTGACTGATCAGTTTTGGCTGAATCTGAGCAGAGAGTATAGCCCTGTACACTTCAGAATTCATCCTGCTACTTCTATCAGCAGTCACATCATCAATAAACACTAGTGACCCGGTTCCACTGGCAGTCATACATGCCCACCATGTTTGACAGATGATGTGGTATGCTTCAGATCATGAGCTGTTTCTCCTCCTCCATCCATTCCTATCATTCTGGTACAAGTTAATCTTGTTTTTTTTTGGTTTTTTTGTTTTTCTTTTAGTTTTTTCAGAGCTGTGCAGGCTCTTTTAGATATTTTCTGGCAAAGTCTAATCCACCGTTCTTGTTCTTGGGTGTAACCAGTGGTTTGCACCTTCAATTCAATTCAATTCAATTTTATTTATAAAGCACCAAATCGCAACAACAGTCACCTCACGGCGCTTTATATTGTGGGGTAAAGACCCTACAGTATTAGAGAGAAAACCCCAATGATCAGACGACCCCCTCTGAGCAAGTACTTGGCAGCAGTGGGAAGGAAAAACCCCCTTTTAACAAATATTATGTCTGCTTGATTTGTCTTGAAATAACAAGGGAGCAGGCCTCACTTGGCCATGAAACTGCTTGTTGGTCAATTGTCAATTATTTTGAGCCTCTGAAAAAGGGGGACTGTGTGCAGAAATAACTGTAATTCTTAAATAGTTAATGCAATAGCGTACTTGAAAGTCTGCACTTCAATCACATCTTGTCTGTTTAATTTAAAATCCTCTGCTGTGACGTATAAAAGCAGAATGACACAAATTGTGTCCTTCTATTTTGGTTTTCGGTGGTTTTGGTGGTGAAGTCACTATTTATTCATTTTTGAGCCAATGAATCCTCTCAAAAAACACTGTATAGTAACAAAATGAATGGGGAATGGTATATTTGTCATGACATTTTTGTTCAAAAATGTTACAAAAAGTTGTAACAGAACACAGCTATACAAAATAAGTTGAAATACACTACACAAACTGCTTAAAAGCAATCCAGAGATTGAGGAACCAACAGCTACCAGTAGATTTTCTTGTTAGGATTTCAGAGACCAGACAAAGTGTTTAAATTCAGAATTGCACAGCAGAAAGAAAGCATGATGGGAAAACTGAACAGCATTTTGTAGTGGTGGTGCAACATTAACCTAGAGAAAAAAAAAAGACTCAACCCCCTTACAGGGAGCTCAGGCAGTGCTGGACTGAACGAACAAAGTAGTTTCCCACAGACTGTAAAATAGTTACTGTCTTGACAGTAGGGTTTTCACATTTGTATGTTTCATATTTCCCCCTTTAGTTCCTTCCTCTTTATTCTTTTATCAGGTTTTTCACAGTTTTTATCCTCCCCTTATGTGTGCATACTCCCCTGACTGTCTTTTTCATTTCCTCCTTTCTCCCTCTCTGTCCAAATGTTTTGGAGAGTTGTTGTTCACTGATGAATGTATTACATTTTTCCTATCCCCATCTCTCCCACTCTCTGTTTCCATTTCTCTCTCTCAGCAGGAGAAGAGGGGTACTCTTCTTAATCAAAGCATCTGCCCCTGAGCTAACCCAGCAAGCTACAAAGTCTCATCATCATCATCATCATCATCCATGGGAACCAATCAATAATTCAGCATGCTGCTCAATGCATCACTATGCATAGAGATATTTCAGCTCAGTCCTGGACAGTCGGAGGACTCTCATACATAGAAAATGGAGCTATTCACCGAAGACCAATAACAAGGAGTAAATGGCAAATACAAGCCTATAATCCCCAGTTAGTGTGGCAATAGTTCTAGCCCTAAGGCTTCAGGGCTTGCAGAAGTAGTGTACTTTGTAGAGCAGAATTTGAAATGCACACACAGTAATGGAGGAGATTTAAAAGAGCAATGAAGCAATCTCAAAGGTTGTCCCCCAGGGGGGACAAAGTATATTATAGGGCCATATCAAAATACCGTTAGGTGATTTCTTCCTCTTCTTGTTTTTCCTTCCCCTTCGTCGCTGTATTTTATTCCCCTCTGGCCAATTGACAATATACAGCATTTTTGCTGCTGCTGGGTAGGTTAACTGTATTACACCTTTACAAAGCTGTCAGATCGTTAGGACTTAACTTTGAATCTCCAAAGAATTAAGAAAATGGTTTTGATAATCAGTCAGTCACAATAAGACCTTTTTACTTTATAGGTGTACATCCTGTATGGGCTATTCTAATCCTATAGTTGATTCACATTTTCTCAGCAGAGAAGCAACAAAAACTCTGTGCTTTACCTCAACATTTCAAGATAGCCAACAGTCACGGTCTACTGGCTCTCACTTCCTCTAATGATGTCAATGATGATGAGGAGAAGCAGGAGAAAGACATGCTGCTGGGCAGAGTCTAGGAGGCTGTAATTTATTTACTGCCACCCACTTTCTTTGAAATGCTCTACTGGACCTACAGTAGTAGTAGGTATGGGATTCCTGGACATAATATGGTGTTCACCCATGACAAATCTCTTTGCGTGCAAAAAATATGATTCAAATTCCAAGCATAGAAAACACAGGGGCCAACATCATATCCAGAGGGAAGCTTCCAGTGAACATGAGGTATCCAGCCAGGGTGAGTCCAATCTGTACACTGTTCAAAAAAGATGCTGTGTTTGCCTCAAGGCTCTCTCTAACACCTAGTAAGATTCACCATTTACATTTGATGCACTGATGTGCATTCTCAAGCTATAGGAAGCTATATAAAACCACAGTGGGATTAAGAATCAACCTGGAGCAGGTTCATGGTTGAAAGTAAAAACATAGAAAAATCTTTTGGTTTTTTTTCTTTTTTTTTCTCTGCTGATATGATAGAATAAAGTAGATTTAACTTCACTGAAGAGAACCACTTCTGCAAATTGTAAAAAGACTGGACAAAGAGAAGTTCATATGCTGTGGTAACTTGTGCACCACATATATACTTTGTCAGCTCAAAAAGCACAATCTAAGCTAGAGAGCAGAACACTTGTGTGAATAAGAAGCACTTGATTCTCAAATTGAACAACTCTGAAGAGTCTGCTTGTATGGCTTCTGACATGTGGCACTGATGAAATGCAGTGGCAATATTTCACACACCCATTAAACAACTTCTCATGGTAGTTTTTTTTTTCTTTTCAATGTAACACAAGAGGATAAGATCAACATTGGGCTTGAATGAGTGCATTCAGCGAGAAAACAAAAATACTTGAAAAATATCCAGAAAAATGTCTATTATTTTTAACAGTGAAAGAACAGTTAATCTCCTGTCCTAGGTGGCCAAATACTTTACTGTCCTACATCTTGTAGCTGAAAATACTTTTCAAGTAGCATGTCCCTTCTAAACCATATAACTTCTTCTTCCTTTGTACCATAATTCCACTTTAAAATGCAAGTTGCCAACCTTGAAATAATGAGTGTTTAAGAAAATGGCAACAATAAAACCTGCTACTACTTACAAGAAGGATAGAAACCTAGCAGTAAAAGGGTTTTTCTCTACCATATAGTTTGATTTTATTCTGTAATCCTAGGGTGTCGTCAGAATTATTGGGGTCACACTGCCCTCCACAGGCTAGGGATGAAGCCACATGTGGCACACACGGGAGAAAAAGAAACTACTTTTTCAACCTTTTGGGTATTGATGAATTTTTTTCAAGAACACATACTGTCCTTCAACTCTCTCGCTGCTCCATCTCTCACTGCATGCATCACATGCACATACACAGACACCAAACTGCTGTGCATTACACACAGCCCCGCTTAAAAAGTACTGCTCGCACAAACACATACGAAGACACACATGCATGTACAAGCTTAGAAGAAGGCACACTTTAACTCTCAATTCATCAGGGACTCATACCTCTGATTATGATAAATGGAGTATGTGTTCCTTATCAGCGTCACAAGCACAAGGATACAAGCACACCCTCACAGCTGGACAGTGAGGAAAGTGTCAAGGGACCTAATTACGAACAGGAGTATGAGGTGTAACATTAGGGTGAGGGAAGAGACAGGAGCTGAGAAGTCCATGAAGTGAAAGGATGAATACCAGGGAAATGCTTAGCAGAAGAGATGTAAAATTTCTGCTTATTTCTCCAATTTTTTCAATTTTTAGTGAGTCTACACATAGCACCACCTATCAGGTAGGTTAATCTGTGAGTATTTAGACTGATACTGAGATATATGTACCTCTGAACAAAACCAGCTGGCTTTCTGAAGGTCTTTCAAAGTTCTTCTTTGGACATTGGCTACTTTTTTCACAGATTTTCAGTCCAGTCCTTGTACCTGACCGTTTTCAGAGGAATGGTTTTTGGTATGTTAAGCCACTTAACACTGACCTATAAATCTTTCAAGAATAAAAAAAGGCACCTAACTCAAGGGATGAATCAATGTTGTGTCTACACATAACAGATAACTTAGCAAAGAAACAATTTTAAATTGTCTTTTTGACCACTTTGTTACTAGCAGCCTGTCACAAAAAAAACATTTCTTTAGTTGAATTTACAAAAAATGCCAAAGATAACACAGTTTGACAGGCATAAAATTGTATTTTTGCACCAACAAGGTGACTCCCAAAGAGCTATTAGCTGAAAATTTGGCATATCTCAGCATGGTGTGCAGTGTGACCTAAAAAAATTTGAGAAAATTGGACAAGTGGAGGACAAAAGTGGCAGGTATATAAAACAATTTACAGCAGATGAACAGTATCTGAAAGTCATGTCCTTAAGAAATAGGGGGGAAAAAAATCCATCAAAGACCTGACACAGGACCAGAGAGATGCATCTGGGCCTTCAGTTGATCCATCTACTGTTCACTGAAGCCTCATCAGTGGAAGGGTGGCTGTCAAGAAGCCGTTCTTAAGGAAGGGAAACAGGGAGAAAAGGCTGAGGTATGCCAAAATACACAAGAACTGGACTGAAAATCAGTGACAGCGGGTCTTATGGAGTGATTAATTCAAATTTGAAATTTTTGGTTTTAATCATCAATATGTATGGAGGAGGTCAGGAGAGAGATACAACAGTGAGTGTGTATTCTGTCATGATTTGGGGCTGCATTTCAGCCAGTGGTGTTGGTGATCTTGTAAAAATTGATGGAATTATGAACACAGAAAAGTATGGTCATATTTTGATCCACCATATAATACCATGTGGAAAGCATCTGATTGGCAAAGGCTTCATTTTTCAGTATGATAGTGATCCCAAACACACTGCCAATACAATAAAAGCATACCTGGATAGAAAAACACACAGTGGAAATATATCAGTCATGGATTGGCCTCCCCAGAGGCCGGACTTCAACATTATTGAAGCAGTGTGGGATCATCTTGACAGAGAACAGAACAAAATGCAGCCAACATCCAAAGAAGAGCTTTGAATGTCCTTCAAGAAGCCTGGAGAACTATTCCTGAAGACTGCTTAAAGAAATTACAAGAAGGTTTGCCTAAGAAAATTCAGGCTGAGTTGAAGAATAAAGGTGGTCATACCAAATATTGACTTTCAAGCTAGTTAGAATTGTAAAAACTCTGTTTTTGCCTTACATGCTGTATTTCCATGTATCTTTGCACATGTTTCAATAAATCATTGCATGCATTTCTCATTTTCCTATGAAAATATTTAAAAAATGGGTGGCTCAAGACCTTTGCAAGGTAATGTAGAATTAACCGTGGCTGATCTCAGCAAGCCAGGTAAGAACATATAACAATTAAATAAGACAACATTAGAGTTACAAGTAATGCTCTTCTTTACACTTGGCAAAAGTATGAGGATAGAGGGTGTCAGCTTGTAACTCTTAGTTACTGGCCCACACTGACACCTAAAAATAGTATGTTTCCAGAAGGCAACAGATAGATACAGATAGAGCAGTTACTATGGATAAAAAAAGATCAAAGTCATCATTTATAACATGACCACTGGAAAGTCTTGGGGCTCTGTGGGAGTCCAATTCAAACTCACACAATGGTCTCTTCTTTTGTAGTTTTCGGCTGTTAACTGCCAGTATCCAAAAATCTCTGATGTTTACTGGAAGGAAGATGATGAAATTTAACTCTGGGCTTCTGGTCATGCAGTTTTTCACTTAACACATAGCACACTGTGGCACACTGGAAGTGTATTTAAATAAGACTATCTCACATGAAAGAGCTACCTCAGCAGTCAGTGTTAATGCATTTACATGTTAGCAGGACAGAGAATACCCTGTCAGCACAAGTCTAGGTATAGTAATAGCTCACCCCTTTGAACTGCAGTTAATTATGTCAAAGCTGAAATGTCTTCACTCATCTTCTCCGCTTCATCTATCCCACACTTTTGGGAAAGCATATTCCATAATTGCAAAGCACTCAACTGAATTTACCTGATGATTTTCCTATATGACTATTTTTGGCACCTACATTATATTTTTCAGCATCTGATATGTTGTATGCGGGCTTATTATTCCAAAATTCCACGAAAATACAACTCAGGTGAGCTTAGATCCCACACTACCATAGGCTCTGGCAGTGCTGATGCACACATATACACAGACTCGCTACCTCAAACAAATAGACTGTAATGCTGTTACTGCAGGCCCAAATATTGCCAGCTCACACAGCTGATGAAATATTCTCTGTTTACTCTCCTCAAAATGTCCTGCTAAACCGTATATGTGTGCATGTTTGTGTGTGTGTGTAATGAGTGGATCCTGAAATAACACAACATAGCGAAAACACACACAAACACAAACAAACGTGCAGAGGGGAAACCGTGACATGATTAATATGATCTTCCGTGCTATTGGCTATTTCCTGTAAATATAAAACCAAGGACACATAGCCTCATTGAAAGCCAGGCTAAACCCATATTTCATGTTAGTTCAAAATAATGCATCAAGGACACAGCTTAGTAATAAGTTTGGTTTTATTGCCAAGATCTGGCCCAATCCAAATCAGAAACTTTCTTTAAAATATATGTACATATACAATTCTCTTTAGACAGGCTGAAATGCGTAAAAATCTCTAAATAAGACTCTCGAGAAACGGTGCTTGTGATACATTATGCCAACTGAAATTCACCTGTAAAATACTGCAAAAGAAAGCTGCAGCAGCTTCTATGTAAAAACTACCACTTAAAAAAAAAAATTTCACAGAGGTATAAGTTTTCTGAGAGTAATTAATCTTGTCTGGCACAATGGAACCAATAAGATTATCCCCAGGCCTGAGCCAGCCAGCCTTGCAGACAACCTAAAACAGGCTATAAATGTGATTGAAAGTACATGAATTCATTGTGGCGACAGCCTTAGATGCAAATTTCAGAAATTTGATCTCATGCTGGGACTTTGATTGAAGGCCCATTACTAGCCCTTATTACAGTTCTATACATAAGAAATCTCTCCATGCTGGAGCTTGCAGTATTAAAATTTCAAACAAGAACCTATAATTGATAGTTCTTAAGTAATACTATTTTGTGATGTCTGAGGACACATTTCACTTTATGAACTTAATCAGTGAGAGGACTTACCAATTGAGGAAAAGCCAGAAACCACAGGAGTGATTTACTTAAAAGATAATGACACTCTTGGCAGATTAAGACAAACTCAAACAAGACACTGATTTACATCTGAATTCAACCTTTTTAACTCTGCCTGAAGATATAGCAGTCCTAAAGGAGAGTCCTGTCTTGAATGACATCAGGTAAGTACTTGCTGAAAAGATCTGTCAGTTGGCAAACAAAGTTCTCTGACATCAGGTGGGAGGGTGATGGTGTACAGTCAGGTTGCAGACCAGTGCTCTGGGCAAAATGCTAACATCAGCATGCTATAGCGCTCAAAATGTCAAGGCTAACATGCTGACATTTAGTGGAATATTCACTATTTGCACTATCGTAGTTTAGCATGTTAGCATGGTAACATCATTAGTTTTGCAGGTATTTGGTCATTGTACAATGGCTATTCTCATGCTTGTATAGAGAAAGAAACAAATATCAATCTACAATTGCAGACAACTTCCAACCTAAAAAGCTCACAACTAATGGGTTACAATCCTACAAACGCCATTAGCTGAGAAATGCTGGGTGCCTCTGAGGAAAAAGCTGACATTAAAGCTTGCTCCCATAATGAAAAGCACAGCACTCAAGTGTGAGAGAAACACAGTTAGCAGACATAAATTTCTTTCCCTTTTCTTATTAATTTCCTTTTCAATTTACCTGTTTCTTTATTGCACCTACGGTTTGCATTATCTGATCTTCCTGCTGTGTGATTTTGAAATGATTATTTGAAATGCTTCTAATACACAGACTCATTACCAATTACCCAAGTTATTGCAGCGTTGTGATTTTCCTGAATGGGATTCCTCAAGCAAAGCAGGAAATGTGACTGAAAACATAAAATTGGACTTTAATGAGTTCAAATCTGCTGTGCTTTCTGTTTATGAATTGTATCCCACACGGAATACATTTATTGTGCAGTTTTATGGGAAGTTTTGAAAGAACATTGTAGTTTAATCTGTGCTCATTTGCATTTATTTTGAAATAACACACCTGAAGTTGAAAGCTGAAACAGACTAGGTCTCAGCAAAGAGTTAAATGCCTGGGATGTTATTGGCTGTTAAAACTTAGAAGCTATTGAATGCTTCACGGACTGGGCAGGATGCTGATAGCAATGCGATATTCCATCTCGTTTGTCTCCACAACCATCAAAGTCTCCTCGGATGAGAAGCGACCGGGGAAAACAAGCATTAGGAATCGATTGGAGGACTCTCTACACTTATACTCTCCATCATACACACTAGAGCCCAACTGATACTACATTTTGGGGGTAATATCAGTTTTAGGATGTTAAAAATATAAGTATACGTGTTAACATACATACAAATTAACTTTCCAGCAACATGTTTCACAAAACAGTTATCAATTTACCATGAAGATGCTGGTTACCTTTATAACACCATCTGCTCAGCAGTGATGCTACATGTGTTCTAGGCAGTGGTAGGAGTATTGTAAACAAAAGAGTTGAGTACATGGTGCTTTACAAATTATAAAATGGGATGACACCATTTCTAAAATACCCCATCATACTCGTATCATGTTCTGATAAATATTGGCCCATATCAGGCAAAAAATATGAAACATAGACTCAGATACAAATATATTTGTAAAAGGCCAAGATTGGCTAATCAGCTAACAAATCTATCCGTTAGGCTGTAATATACACTCTCTGTAGATATACAGACTTTAACAAACACACTCTCCCTGAACCTCCTGCACAAACTCTGGCTTTCTCACACTTTGTGGAAATCAGTCAGCAAAGCCCATTGCTTTGACAGCAGATATATGAGCAGCAGACGCAGAGCGTGCCAGCTTATCAACCACTTAGCAGCCGATGACCTGTAGCACAAATGGTCCTATCATGATAAAGTGTCTTAACCCTGCAAATTCAATTACAGGTCAGAGGGCAGCACGTACATCAGAATGCAGCATCCATCACCACTGCTATTGATTGCCCTGCGATAAGCGTGTATGTTGTATGCGTGTGCATGGGTCTGTCTTGTGTATAAATGTGTGTGATGAGGTGTGCATGCTGCTGGAGGCAATAAGGGGCTGACGTTCTTTGGGGAGAAACGTAATTCAGTTTGAAAGGCACAAGTATTTTCTGTCCAAACTTCTTAAGTAAAAAATAAATAAATAAATAAATAAATAATGAAAACAGTAAAACAATAAAATTAGATATGACACAAATGTCTGCCTGTGTTTTTTTCTCTATGATCCAGTTCAGTTGAGTCTGCAGCTATTGTGCTGATTTTACGTTACATTTGAATAGCACACTTGGACATAAATCACATGTGATACCCTTTGTTACATACAAAAGGAAAAAAAGTCATTACATGGCTTATGGAATATGAAGCTTAAAATTCACCAAAGACTCAAAGCGCAGACACATCATCCCTGTTCTCTTAATATCTCATAGCTACACCACTGGCTCACATCTTAAATGAGGAATTTCTCCTCAGGATCCTCTCTGAGTTATAAAAATCAGCCAAAAGCCAAGTGTGGTGACAGACTGCTCTTTCTACATGCCTACTAATCCCCTCTCACTCATCAGTCTGCTGTTAGAGGGACCAATAATCACTAAAAATAACACCACGGCAATCTATTAATCACAGTGCCCTTTTTATATTATATTTGATAAATTTCATATTGTCAGCCACATTACAGGCTGCAGCTCATTTACTGGTTATTGATCACCTATTGTAATCAAGGTTGGAGATCCAAATTTCCAGGCACTAATGAAGAAATGACTAAAATGCATGACGTAGCCTCTCTGTACAACAATAATTTAGCAAACCTTACCTCAGAACATTAAGTTAAGTTAATAATCTGCTCTTAGATATTTTACACAGCACCAAAATACAGCTACAACATTAATCCGAGTTAAAATTTTAAGTTTCAGTTGATTTCTTTTTTTTTTCTTTTTTTTTTTTTTTTTTTTTTGTTTTTTTTTTTTTTTTTTTTTTTTTTTTTTTTTTTTTTTTTTTTTTTTTTTTTTTTTTTTTTTTTTTTTTTTTTTTTTTTTTTTTTT
>VUQI01008801.1:1810-16637 GCA_015106735.1 Paratilapia polleni | reverse complement strand
CTGCTCAACCCACAAATGTATTTTCCTTACAAATGTGGCACCATTTAAAGGGAAATAAACAGGCTTTCCAACGGTATGAGATTTATTGCCAAGAAGCATTGTTACAACAAAGAAATAATCAACCTAACACAAATTTCCTTACTTTTTGTGCTAAGTATATATATATATATATATATATATATATATATATATATATATATATTAATAATAAATTAAATATAAATTGTGGAATACTTGGGGGGCATGGTGTTCTCCTGTATAGAGGCCCTGTAATCCCAATCTACACCCCTGCTACCCTGAATCACAAACTAGAAAAAGCACTGTACCACTCCAGACTTTTATCCCTTTATGGAAGCACACGAAGTCATGACTGTACTCCACCAACATGCAAAATATAATCAGCCAGTCATCAGTGTTTTGAAGGCTGACAGGAGGACAGCTCACTACAGGATGACAAAGTCAAATGCAATGGGGGCAGGCAAGTGTCGTGATTGAAATTCTCGCAGAACAAAACCTCGTTTGTGTGATTATTGTTCACCGGGCTCGCAATGAGGCAAAAATCCATTCCACATGATGCATTCATTGTTTGCAGCCAAACACGCACCAGGCCCCATTGCAGCCACAGCTACTGTACACCGTCCCTCACCAAAAACAACTGAAAGCCTGCTGCAACATTTAGGAGGGTCTGGTGAAAATATGTGCAATATAGTCTATTCCACTTGGAACATATTGTAGTTAGCCTCTGTCAATAAAGGTGAAAAATGCAACTTTTTATTTTGAGGATTTTGACGATGTTCTTAACTCAGTATTCAGTTTCTCTCACGCCAAAAAT
Source organism: Paratilapia polleni (assembly GCA_015106735.1). NCBI lineage: Eukaryota > Metazoa > Chordata > Actinopteri > Cichliformes > Cichlidae > Paratilapia > Paratilapia polleni. Next base: position 15,805 of record VUQI01008801.1, on the reverse strand, counting down.
ATAGGAATGTATTGCAGATTATTCAAATACAAATAATTTCAATAGCCCATGTAGGCGACATATGCACAATTACGCAACAAGCAAACTCTAACTCACCACAGGGTCTTTATGGGGACACAATGAGGATTTGTTATTAGGATCTGAGTCACCTTTCAACAGGTGACGAAGCAATAAATAAACTGCCTTTCAAAAGGATCAGAAGCTGCAGATACGAGCGGCAAGCCAGTAACTAAGGCCACGCGATGACAACAAAACACCTGCGCGAAAGGGAAGTGCTGGGAAGGTGACACAGCATTTGGGCTCATTGCAGGCACTCCGTGACTCACCTCTATCCATTTCTGCGCCTCCAGAAACGCGGAGTGTGCGGCCGACTCGTTCACGGGGTGATGCTGATGAGACTGTCCTATGTCTGCGACCGGACTTGCCATTGGCGAAGAAGCTGTGCTCTCCAAGTATCAAAGCCTGCAGAAATGTGTAGAAGCAGCTCGGTGCCGCGTTATACCACCGAAATCAGTCGTCAGACGTGTCGGTCAGCCAGTCCTCCCCCGACTGTAGAAGGTGTTGTAGCAGCAGCAGCAGCACCGGTGAGGCGGACGAACCAGTTGCTGCTCCTGTATCGCTCCTGTTGGGAGTCTGTGGGCAAACAACCAGCTTCAAGTAAGACACAGTCATCGACTGGACTTCCGGCGGGAGCGCTCAAAATAAAAGCTATAGTGGAGGAACATGCTTTCAGTTTGGTTAATCCAAATGGAGTACAAATACTACTACAATACAGTAAATCAAGTAACACTCCCTTTAAACGCTTATTATGTAAATTACCTGATTTTTATTTTATTTTATTTGTTTTTAGCTAAGCCTACTTGCAGTTCAGTGCTACATGAAAATGCACAATATGTCTGAGAGTAATGAAGTAGGCTCATATAGTTTCAATACTAGACTGTAATTTATATATTTTTATTTAATCCAGGTAAAAGTCTCACTGAGATTAAAACTACAGATATTAAAATTAAAGACATCCTTGTGAAAAAGTTTTTCAAGTCGCAACCTGTTTCTCAAATTAAACACAGTGGAAACCAGGAGTCGATTAATCATTATGTTGTCAATACAAACCAAAAAAAGCATCCCATTTGTGTCTCACTGATTTCTAGAGCTGGTCATCTCCATGGTTACTGGCTTCCATCCACTCTTCCGGTTCAAACTGGTCTTTTGTGTACGCTCTTATTTTGATGGCACTGTGCTTCGCTCCCGGTAATAATCTGGCTGTTCTGGGTCGGCTTGACTCAGCTGGACTGACAGGACTTTCACACCGCAGTATGATTAGCTCCGACGGCCAAAAATACACAGAGCAGCGCCGCTTCACCGGCAGCCAACGAGGGCAGCAGCACGCTGGGGATCTCACACCCACTTTCATTATATGGGACAACTTAGAAAGGAGGAAGTCCACAGATTTAGAGCAAAGGCGCCTGAAACTGAGGGCCAGCATTTATGACTCCAGATGCCCATGCAATTTTCCATTAACAAAACTATACTATTAGGATACGTTTTTATATTCATCAGTCTGATTCTGTGACAGACTTCTGTGACTTGTATTAGTCTGAAACAGAACTAGATTTAGCAAATGAAATTAAGTAAAAGTTCAACTGGGTGTCCAAGCTTGTGCAATTGTTTGATTATACTATCTTTTTTTCTTTTTCTTTTTCTTTCCTGTGTCTCTTTGTCAGGATTTTAGTTAAAGTTGTTTTAGTTCTGTTATATCAGCGTTTACACTGGAAGCTGTAACTGCTCAATATTGGCAACTACTTACTAGCTGGCACTAAAACATGAGCGAGCTCGTCCTTGACCCCTAGGAAAATGTTTTGCAATCTGGAGTCTGCAACTTGGATTTGGCATCTCACCAGCTGCCCACCTGCGAAAATAGCCTGCGTTATAGGAGTGCACAACCTGCAATGAGTGAAATACCCATCGGGAATTGATTGATCCATCTAATGACAGCTTCCACACAAGCTTCCACACAAAAACCTATGAAATCCCACCCAATGCTTAGTATACCTTGCGAGGTGTAAGTTAAATGCTGCCACTTAAAACTTTTAAAAGCCCTACAGACAGTCCTTTTCCACAGGCCTCGTGGTATTCTTATATCTCTGCTGACCTCTTGTGGAAAAACGCAGTGGTACTGAAAGATAGGAGGAGGAGTTTCCCAGACAACGCTACCGTGTGTTCATTTTGTGCTGGAGGTGCAATTCTTTGCCACTCCTCTCTTTTGTTTCCCAGGCTTCTTCTTCCTGGATACCAAAAAACAAAGTTTTCTTTCATACTTTAATCACGCAAGCTGTGTGTGAGAGAGAAAAAAATAGCGAGCTGTTTATGCTGCCCACCTGCTCGACTTTCAGGAGTGACAGTACCACCTGTGTTTGACAGGACGGACTCTGAACCTGGACGAGCAACAGGGAAGTTTGGCAAGTACCGCTATATCCATTCATCCATACAATTTCTACCTGTTATTCGGACCCACAAGGAGAATTGCCAAGACCGTCCTCTCTCCATCTTTGCCTGGGGGGGATTATCCCCGAGGGGCGTTACCAAGGGGCGTATAGGGGCATAATCTATCCAGCAGCGTGTCGTGGGTCTGTCCCAGGATCTCCTCTCGGTTGGACACGCCTGAAACACCTCACCTGAGAGGCGACCACGACGCATCCTGAACAGGTTCCCGAACCACTTTAACTTACTCTTTTACTCTGAGCTGAATGAGCTCCTTACACAGGAGTAGACACCCAGGCACCCTGCAGAGGAAGCTCATTTCTGCCGCTTGTGTTCGTGATCCTTCGGTCAGTACAGGTAGCTTGTGGACAGGTTGAGGTGGAATGGTCAAGGTGAGGGAAGGGACGGATACCTATCATTTATTGCTATTTTCTAGTCTTTTAGTATGAAGAACTAGATTTGATTTTATTAATTAAAATATTATTTTCACCAGTTTTAATTAGCTGCGTTAATAGTTATTCAAATTTTAACAAAAAAAAAATAGAACATTACATGTTTATGGATGTAATAGTAATCATTAGAAATAATGGTTAAAAATGTAGGCTATACTTAGTCATTTTTAGTTTATTCCATGATGCAGTACGCTCTAAATAAAGAATAACGCCTCTAATCACGATTGTGATTAAATCCTGGAGGGTTTTGCATTAAAAGAGAGAAAAAAAGAACAGAAAAAAATAACAAAAGATGTGCAGTCCTTAATCTTGGCAGAAAAGGTTTGTGCAAAGATTTGCATTCGCAGACGTCCACTTTAACAAACGAGATGTAGTCTCTTTTATTTACAAATAAAATTATATTTGCTACTTAATGGTGAAGCAATGACGGTTGTGTAATTTATTTACTAAAAGTTGCTGCCAAGAGAATGATGCATCAGTTGAGAGTAAATATAATGTAAAACAAAAGAGTGGCTGGTTGAAAATCTGCAGGTTTTTCTTCCAAAATAAGGACAAATTAATTCAAGAAAAGCACTTTCTGTAGTCCCTGACTGACAGAAACACCTGCAGACTCTCAACTCTCCATGGTCCTGGTTTGACAGTCCTGCTTTAAATGTGTTTGATCACATTATACCTACAGGGGGTGCCAGAGGCTAACTTTTTTGGCTTTTTCACAGTCTGACACTAAAATGCTATACAGCTGCATAATTAACCACCTAATGTTGTCTGAATTGCAGTCAGAGTTTTCACAGTTGAAGCTTTGTGTTTCCAGTTGAATTGTCACAACACACACACAAAGCATCTCAATGTTAGCCCTAATTTCCCAATATCAACTGATGCCAAATGTATGTCCAATCCAAGTATAATTCAGTGGAAAACAGTCTGTTTTTTACTAAAATAATATGGCAAGAATCAGAGCTGTGATTCAACAAGAACCATAATCAAAAAGTTGAAATCTATTATCAAAACTACACCCAATAAAATTGAAAGGAAATGTCATTATGGGAAGAAACTGATAACAGCTTCTCTACCTTTTACCCACAGGCTTGAAGGCTTTTTACACCAGCTATTCAAATGTGGTTAGTTGCTCTTTCCATGCCACTGCTTCCTGCCATCCTCATGGTGTCCAGCCGTTATCGGAGGAAGGTTGCTACTCTGTGCAGTCGAACGCTGGCCTGGGCACTGAGGTTGGTGCGAGGGGGAGTGTGTGTAAAGAGCACACACGCCTTTGTGTTCTCCAATTGCACCCATGGCAAAGTCGACAGTGTCCTGGAGACCTTTGACCTTTATGCTGAGACACATCAGTCTCTCAGCGTCGGTCCACAGATTGGTATGTAAGCATTAGAATCAGGTATTTTGTGCATTAAATTAGAAAGCATTTCACTCTGAAATCAGTGCACATGAGATATACTAATGTGTCACATATCTGTTGTGGGCAGGGCACTATAATAAATTGGGGGAATTTGAGAAGTTGTAAAGCTCAAAAACAATTTTCGACCAACCTTTATTGTTGTTTAGTCATTATGAAGAGACATAATCAAGTGTGGAGTTTACAAAATTCTGAAAGATTAAGTAGTATATTCTAAAGAAAATAACTAAATCAAGATTTGGTGTGGCCACCATTTGCCTTTAAAGTAGCACCTGTTCTCCTTGGTACAGTAGGTACGTTTTCCAGGCCTCTTAGAAAACTTGCTACAGGCCTTCTGTGGATTCAGGCTATCTGCGTTTTCGGTCTCATCATGTAATCACAGATTGACTTCATGATAATGAGATCAGGACTCTGTGGGGCCTATACCTTTTGCTGTAAGATTCCTAGGCTAATAGTTCTTTATCACTCTATTGGTACGTTAAAGGACAGGTGTCATGCTACAGAATGAAATTTGGCTGTATATGTAAAGAATTTTTTCTTCATACTTTTGGATGTTTTGTACTTCTGTCACAAGAATGCAAAGCCATCAAAGCAGTAGTCATTAGGATCAGTTTTCTTTCATTTCTACAAACTATGTTGCTTTTGCAATGCACCTCACCTGGGAAGCAATGTCACACTACAACATCTTTTAATCTTAGCCAGACTGCTCATACTTTTTCAACAAAAGTCAGAAATGTAACACACACACACTGAGTATTTAGAAATGCAAAGGTAAATGTTTTCACAAACTCGCTTTAAGTCAGTTCAGTGGTCTTAATGTTATTTTCTTTAAATTTCTTTCATTTACTGGGTATTATTAATCTACAGTCACTATATTTTGCTCAAAGGCAGTTTAGCAGAAGTGATTTCAGGTACATCTTACCTTTGCTTTAGTAACCAATTTCCTTAAATTGTTATTTAATTATTTTTCACATTTCACATTCATTAGTTTAAGCTATTGTAGCGTAATGTAACTCATGTATTGGGAAAATACTGTTCTACATTCCTCATCCAAAATATCAACTATGCTCCCCTGGTGTGAGCCAGCAAAGAAAATAAAGCTTGATTTGTTCTTGTGGACTCAGGTGTGGTGTTAGATGAGGTAGTGAGACGTGTCTGCCCTTTGCGGGTGCTGGAGTTGGGGATGCACTGTGGCTACAGCTCAGTCCGCCTGCTGCGTCTGCTGCCCCCTGGAGGCAGGCTGATTACAGTGGAGCTGGACCCAGTCACTGCAGATCTGGGGGAGGAAATCATCCTGGTGGCTGGCTTCAAACACTCCCAGGTACAGTGAGGACTCTAAACCATAACTAAACATTTTTAACCGTCCTTCTCTCACTTTTCTGATCCTCCTCAGTTCCAGGTGTTAGCACACAGCTCAGCTCAGGCCATTTCAACATTGCACTCATTTCTTAAGTCTGACCAAGAGACTGGTGATGGCATCAATCTTGTGCTAATGGACCACGATCCCCAGCAGTACCTTCTGGACCTGCTGGCCCTGGAGAGAGAGGAGCTCCTCTGCCCATCTGGTTGCACTGTGCTGCTGATCAAGAGGAACCAAAGAGCCGACAATCTCAGAGGAATCCTGGATCACATCAGAGGAAGACCTGATTGGTACTGCATCAAAGCAGAGCATCAGTTTATGATGGAGATCTTTCACCGGAAGGAAAGTACAAAGGCAGAAAGCAACAGCAAAGTCTAGCTAATATGTGGATGTTTAGGTTTTGTGGACTTGATAAACTAACAGTGTTAAATATTTCATAATCTCTAGTATTACTTGTAGGGCAAAGGACTGCAATTTTGAGAAGACTTTATTATAAATAAAAAAAATGATATTAGTCCTGCTGTAAGTTCCTCTGCAGTTCTCAATAATTTAAACTCCCAGAAGATATTACTGAGTTTAATTTGTGGCAGAAACAAGAAGGATTTTATTATATATACTTATAAATGTAATCAATCTTACTCCAGCTTATTTCTTCTCTGAATTTACTTGTTTTCCACATTATAGTCCCCAAAAGACAAATTACTGCTTCCCTTTGTTTAGCACGTTAGCAAAATCCCTAAGGTGCTTATACAATCACCTCGCCTCACAACAAAAGAAACAAAGAAACAAAATTACCAAATGTAGAGCACAGAAATGCCACTTGGTGGCACTCCTGCCTTAAAAAGATAGTAACCCAGACCCTGAACCATGTTTTATATGGCAAGCCTTTAAAGGCGAATGCCACCCATTTTGTTATTCTTGTCTCTTGTATCTATCTATGACTCATTTAATGCTTGTGAACATGTGTGTATTTCTTTTGCTGCAAACTGCAAATTTAAGCTTTGAATTAAGGCTTCTACCTCATGCTTAGTGGCTTTTTTCATCTTGTTTTTACACAAACTCTCTCTTGTCCATGTTGTGATGTTTAATTTCAGTTTAATTTCAACCCCAAGAATCAATGTTTACAAAATATAATAAAGCGTACCAGAGAAAATGCATCCAGTTTATCCCCCTTGTCAAGTAAATGGCTATCATGTCTATCAAGATTAACTGTTCCAGCAAACATCTTACATGAGGGGATTCATTGTGTGTCGTCTTCTGTGTAGAACTCAGGTGGACTTTAATGAATTTATGTGTAATAGTTCTGCTGAGGCTTTCAACGCAGCTGGAAAGCCATTACATGGTTTAGAGACAATTTAGTGCCTGATATAAATAAATAATATTTGTGCAATAACGATTTAATTAAATGCAATATTTCCCACAGCCTCAGGGAGGGTCTAGATTCTAGGTCACAACTGTTGCACAACAGCATAATGAATGTCGCAATATGTAAAATTATAAGAAGAGAGCTTACTGCAGTTAAAGAGAGACAGAAAATGAGAGTCAGGGGAAGAGGAGTGAATGAAACTACTATTATGCTATCCATGTTCCTCTCACCCCAGCTGGTTGAAAACAAAGCCCTAAGCTCCATCCAGTTTAACTCTTCACTGTGAATACCTACAAAGAGCAAAACAGGTAATGGGGCAAGCTTCATTAATACTTAATAACCTCATGCATAGATGATACATTTTCACCGCAGGGGAAGTTGCAATTGCATTTGCTGCTTTAGACTTTGAGGGAAAAACTGAGATTTCCAGGAAACTCTGATAGCCTGTAGATTAATAACGTTTTTCTTCATCTTTACTATTGTGCATTATTTATCAGTTTAATGTTCTCTGGCTAACATCGGTACAACCACTGTTATTAGTCAGCGTCCTTTGGCTTCGGGCACACCATCAGCCAAAACAGTGACTGAGAGAAGAGCATGCCTTGTACCTTAATTATAAATATATGATAACAAAGTTGAAAATGTGCTTCTACTGCTTCTACTTTGCATCTCTCTTGGTTAGTGAAAGCAATCACGCACCTTTGCTTTGTACCAGTATAATTTATTGATAGCTAAAATGAAAACCATTTGTTAGTATCAGCCATCTTAGCTGGTGAAATAATTTGGCAAGCTAGCCAGAAAAGTAATTTCACTGGCCAAAGTAATATGAAAACAACAATCCTAGTTGCCAGGCAGATCAGCACCTGCAGTTTATCCACTCAAGAGTGTGTTTTGCTATGCTAGATACCCTGCAATTTGTCCATGTTAGTGTTCAAGCTAGCAGTAGCCACTATAAGCCTGAAGAACACCAATTCATGGTGAGTTTTAAATCCTGAAGTGAAAGTCCCTCCATGCATTGAAAGCCCTGCTGATGTTGATCCCAAGGTTTGCCCTGATGTTGGTCATGTTCAGGTTTGGCTAGACAGATCTTGGTAGATAAAACTGACTATCTTCTGGATTAATATTAAAAAATCAACAGCTTGCACACTGCTCATCTCCAAATTTAACTATTTCACCACAAAACTGTGTTGTTTCAATCACATCAGCACTTCATCAGGCTGATGTCTGAGGATGTCGTTTTACTCTTATCTGGAGTTGAAGTCTGAAGTGCACGGGAAGCTGATTGCTGACTGTGCCAGCTGTTTTGTCAATATTAGTAATTAGTTGAGTCAGGTTTTTAGCTAACCTTTCCCAGTGTTGCACAATTTTGGGGCTGCAGAAAAGCAGAAAAGAGGCATTGAGGCAAGGGACAGGGACAGGGGTGTTTCCAGGATTTCAGGAAATAATCAGAAATAAAATCAGAAGAAAATATTGGGCATGATTTTCAGGCTCATGTGCAGCCCTGTATCCTTACAGATTTATTATGTGAAAAGTGAAGCTGCACAAGAATTTAAGTATCATTTTGTGTTGGATAACTGTTTTTCCGAGTTTAAAAAAATTGTATTTAGTCTTTTTACTTAAGTTACAATCTATTTAAGTTGCTTAATAGTACACAAGCTGTACAATCAAAATGTATTTAAAGTACCTAATGTAAACATACTCATTATGTAGAATGGCACTTTTCAGAATCATATACATTATATTATTGGATGATAACTATTGATTCATTGATGTGTATTTCACTTTAATATATTGCTAGGTAGCTTGATCTATAATAATGCAATTTATCTGCAAAATAATAAGTAACCAAAGCTTTAAAATAAATGGTAATGAGTACAACCTACAGTAATTGCATCCAAAATATGGTAGAGTAGAAGCAGAAAGTTGCATAACACAGAAGGGCTTAAATAAAGTACAAGTGCATTGAACCTGTACTTCAGTAAAGTATTTGAGTAAATGTACTCAGTTACATTCCTACTACTGTAGTCCAATGGCACTGGTAAATAAAGTATTTCTCATTCATTCATTCATTCATTCATGGGGAATGCTACATAGTGCACTTAAAAGCTGTCTGTTATCTCATCATCTCCACGACAACATTGCATAATTGAATATTAAGTAATACCATAGTTAAGACTGCAGGTATCCTAGTTTGTTCTATGGCTGGTAATACCACTTCTCTTATGGAGAACTCCACAAACATAAACAACCAAGTAAATAGTATATAACCTTAGCTTCACAATCAGAAAAATTGATTAATTAATTAATTGCTAATTTGGAGTATTTCATTTAGAAAAGAACAACATTTAGGGGTGTAATAATTTTTCATCCACAGCAAGGAGTTTGCAGTTTGTGTTTTTTGGGGAAAAACTCTAAATATTCTTTGGATTCTATTTCCTACCTCTGGTACAGTGTTTGTTTTTCTTTCTAAACATTTACAGCGAGTTGAGGGGCAGTGTTTTAATTTTAAAAGTAAAAATCAAATGGCAGTGAAATGATCATTCTTTTCTGTAATCATGAACACTTTTTTAGGGTCAGAAGGGCTTAGATTCCACAAAAGAGTCACAAATTGGTGGATTTGCAAGCCTCCATTTGTATTTTGTATTTTGGGACAGTTTTTAAGTTGATATTTGCACAGTTGCTTGTCTTTCCCTTAATGGGCTATAATGCAGATGATAAAGAGATGATGGCTTTTGGATACTAGGAGGCATTTTGGAGTCACTGGCAGCATTACAGTCATGTTAGTGTGTCTCCAAATGGCATGTATCTGTATGTAGTTACACAAAATAGACAATGTGTTATGCTTACTTATTAGCTTTCACCACCATCTCAGCACAGTGAGCCTCCTAACTTCCCACAAGACAAGTATAAGAGTCAAGAAGTGGTCAATTTCTTAGCTGTCAGGAGTGATTTAACATTTCCTTGCCCTCCTCACAGAGTGCCACTAGTGTACATAGTGATGTACAGCCAGATGTAAACACCAGGCTCTATGACCACTCCAACTTACGCTCCTTCCCCAACTTACCCCAAAAATTCCATTTTTAATGGGTTCAATTTTCTGGGTTCCCCCGTCACCAGGCTATGAACTGTGCTCTGTGCTATAGTGGCTGGAGAGCGGATGTAAACACAGCTTTCAATTATAAATCAAACCCTAAAAGAGTCATGCTCTGCTGCCCTGGGGCTCTATGCACAGGCCCAGCCTTCATAGCAAAACACTCCACACTGCACTGCTGGGAACTTCTGCCCTGCTATTTACCAGGATAAATTCACAAAGGAAACTTCTTCAGTGGCTGTGAGTGTCAAAGTTACACAGAGGATGTTATGCTGATCTTTTGTACTGGGTTTGCTGCTACTGTGTGCCATCTGTGGCATTATACAGCTAAAGTTTTACTTGATTTCTTTGATTTACCTGCAGATAAAGATGACCACACGTGAGTTAGTTTGCACCTTACAGTTTATTATGATTGTATGTTGACTGTATGTAGAATATAACACTGTAAGAAAGCCAAACAAAATATTTTTTTCTGCTTGGATAACGAAAGCATCAAGCCCTGAAATAAACGTACAACATACTGTACCTCATTACTTTGTTCTTGCATTCTAGAACAAACAACAAAGCTGTTACCTGAACTGCTTAAGTTTTAGTTTACACAAAAATAGACATAAAAATTGCTATAATTAGAAAACGTGGTTAAGTAAAAATCATGGTCAAGTTTGAAAACAACAAAACAAACTACACTTAAGTTGACAAGTGAGCAGTAAAACAACAGATGAAAAAGCTTGTAGATTCAGAGGAGGGAGAGTGGATATATTGGACAGAAGGTGTTGATTATGGAGCTACCAGGCAGGAGGAAAAGAGGAAGACCACAAAGAAGGTTCATGGATGTAGTGAAGGAGGACATGCAGAGGGCTGGTGTGACAGAGGAGGATGCTATGTGAGACGGAGGCAGATGATCCGCTGTGGCGATCCCTAAAGGGAGCAGCCGAAAGAAGTAGGTTAAGCTTTTGCTAAACAAATTAGTTAAACCTGCACCAATAGCTGCAAGCACAACGACTTACAGTATTATGACCTTAAAGGTATATAGTATGGCTTCAAAATATTAGCCTCAACTATTTACACATGAAGCAGATAAGATGCACCATAAGCCTTTATTTTAAGGCTTTGGTCTTTCAATTTAAGTTCAACATCACATTAGTTCAGTGTTTTCTCCTGATGGAGAAACACACTGAAAGAGGGGCAAAAGTGCAAAATGAAGATGATATTTTAGATAAACTATAGGAACAAAGATTTAAGCTGTAACTTTAAACAAAGGTTATCTACACATCTATCTAATATTATGCCTAGCTCTTCTATTTTACAGCCAAGTTGGTCTATACCTGCACCAAAATAACCTTCTACATCTACATTATGGTTGTGGAATTACTTTCATTTTTACATCCGCATGTGCACTTGTTTACATCAAAGCCATTTTAAATTCACAGCATGTTTCATCTCAGGCAGTGAGGGAACAAAGCTTTTCCCTCTGTGCCTGGTTCATCAACTGGAGTGGGCAGAGCAAAACAAGAGAGAGTGTCTTGATGGCCTCTCCTGAGACCAAGCGACTTCTATATTTGGTACACTGTGATAGCCTGCGATCCCGCCTCACACGCCACCACCACCACACACAAACCAGCCAGCACACTCTTCACCTTGGGGTTGTGAAATGGTGCTGTGACACAACCTTATATTTAGACAACTGTGTACTTTTGAGATATTAGAGTGGCTTTGTAATAAGAGAATTTAGCAGGCTTAGGGTTTGTTGCAGTGTTGTTAAAAGGATCATTGATCAATGATCAAAATCATTTAAAATTAGTGTACCTCCTCTTCCTTTAATTCACACATTTGTTTTCAACTTATTAATATTAAAATATCTCTGGCGATTATGCTAATATGCAAAGAGATGTTTTAGGAGCTAATACGCTTAATTAAAGCTCAGCTGAATAAATAGCAAAAAGATTTTCTTTGAGATAAATCTTAGAGAATTTACTCAGTGTAGCCATTGGATCATCTCAGCCACAATAAGAGTCAGGAGCTACTTGTGACCTCTTCCTTTACTTCCTATCATTTTGATAAGTGTCAGCTATCGAACAATGAAAACACTTGAGTTCTCTCTTATAATCTGCAGAGGGATCTGATAATGTGAAGTGACTCTACCACCCGCCTTTGACCCAGACTTCAACCTGCACACATACACTGAACACACATATGAATTCAACCCTCCCTGTGGTGAGAGGGAAGATTGAGAGAAAATAGACCTCCCACTGTGTGGTGTCTTAAGAGGGCTGAAACCTCTCAGAATGTACTTTGTCTGCTCCAGGTTGAAAGACCTCCTACGCTTTGGATTTTATTTTTTTTCCAGCGAGAAGCAAGACACACTGTCCGTGTCTTGCTCGTAATTCAAAATTGACGAGCACCATCACGGTGTTGAGGGAAGATGAAACAAGTAGTCCTCAGATGTTTTCACCAAAAGGATGACAATATTTCTTCTTTAGAAATACAAAACAGACCATGTGGTTTTGTCTACAGATGATTTCACCTGTTTTGAATACACTGTGTATAAATAAATACAAATGTTAATACAGTTAATGGAAATCTGGATTTTGTACATTAGGATTGGAGAAAGTGAATGTTTTACTGTCAGTTTCAACACAGCGTTTACTAGAAAGCAAACTGCCTCACAGCCTTGACACTACCAGGCTTATGTGCTTGATGTTTTGCTAGCTATATACTTTACCTTGCTTAAAACCTTGCTAATTACTTGGAAAATTGCCTAATTAAGCAGCAACTGCATAATGTAGCACATTGCCCTTGGTTTGCCACTGAAGGCCTTTGTTGCATATCAACACCCTCCCCTCCCCCACAATTTCTGTCAGTTATGAAACAAAGACAATAAAACGCCTTCCCATTTTAATGATCTTAATTATACCCTTTATAAATCAGGTGATAAGCAAAATTTCAGTGTTTACCACTGTTGTTGTTTGATAAGCACCCACTAAAACCAGAACTCATGGATAATTTTTAACTTCAGAGTGTTCAGCCACACTTGACCCTTTACAGGAAATGTAATAATATATACTTTAATGGTCCTGTTTTCCTAGATGAGGGGATGTGTCCACATTCACCTCTACAAAAGCAACCTTCTTGCCAACCAACAGATTGGTAGAAATAGCTGCAGTTTGTCCAGTTACCCCAAACCTTGAGCACAAACAGAATAGAAATGATTCAATATCAGTGCTGCCATTTATCATTATAGTTATGTATATTGTAAAAATTGGAGCTGTTATGTTAAAGTCAAAAAGCCTCAAGCTGGAACATCAATGTCTGATGTGAGTATGAGCAAAGTCTGTATTGGAAAATTTCAAATTCAGAAGCTCATGAAACTGGTTTGTTTTTGTGGCCGTTTATAGTGTTACTGTAGGAAAGTAAAACATGAAAAGAGTAGAAATTCTTTTGCTTTCATAGTCTTTATGCTGTTATCCGTTTTCAACTTAAAATATCTATATAATATAAGCCATTATAAAAGCATATAATCAGGACACGACAGCAAGATTCTGTCCAGCCATTTTGGTTGGCTCAGACCATATTGGAAAAAGAAAGTAAGAGATGGGACATTAAGAGAAGGTCGATGAGGGAGGTGGAGGAGGAATACTCTTGGTGAAGAGATGGAACAAGTGCAATTAGTTCAATAAATGTACATTGGCAGAGCATCTTATTATCATTGACCTTTTATGTATTATTCAATCATTTGCTTGGCCCACCAGGGTCAAAAAATAATTTGTGTGTCTATACTCTCTGTGTGTGTGTGTGTGTGTGTGTGTGTGTGTGTGTGTGTGTGTGTGTGTGTGTGTGTGT
>VUQI01008796.1:19365-37790 GCA_015106735.1 Paratilapia polleni | reverse complement strand
GCTTGTTTGTTTGTTTTTTGGCTTAAAACCTTTGATTGACCTCATTGCAGTGGTGGTCCACTGGTTAGCACTGTCACCTCTCAACAGCAAAGGACTGGGTTTGAACCTGCAGGAGGCCTGGGGGCTTTCTCTGTGGAGTTTGCATGTTCTGATTGTGCCAGGTTCTCTGGCTTCTTCCCAACGACATGTATGTTAGGTTGATTTGGTGATTCTAAACCAGCTGTAGGTGTGGATGTGAATGTTTGTCTGCCTCTCTGTGTTAACCCTGCCTCTCACCTAATGTCAGCTAAGATCAGCTCCATTGCCAACACGACCCTGGCTGGATAGGCAGTTAAATAGATGGATGGACTTTCACCGCTCTCATCGTTAGTTTCTGCTGCAGCTTCCAGCCGTTGCTTCTACATTCGATATATTCCATACCTTAATTTGAGAAATGTAATCTTTTAGCAACTGTAGCAAAATAAGTAATAAAATCAGTTAGTGTTAAACTGGATCTAAACACAAGCAATCATATTTAGATGTATAAAAACTGTCTGATCCAAGAAATGTAAACAAGAGCATAAATCTGACCACATATTCTATATTACCTGACAGTTTTCAGTACAGTTCCACAGACACATTTCTGTTGAGGTTTAATACCCAGCCTTAACAAATGTACAGCCAGGCTGGAGGTAATATATGAGACAGGCCAGTGAAAGAGATTTATAAAGGCAAGGACAGAGGAGGAGGTCAAGCAGGCAAACGTGATGTTACTGCATTACCGCCTCACCACATTAAAACAGTGTATTCTTTACACATTCCACCCTGAAACAGGTCATTAGTATTGAGGATATGAAGCTCTCCACCAGCCAGGCCGCCGCCGTTCATCTCTTCCCTTGTCTCCCTCTCCGCAGTGGCCTGAGTGCTACGTGTCTGCATGTGTGTGTGAATGAGGCCTCTCCGTCTCAGTCGGCGTGCCCAGCGAGCCGTGTCCTCGCTCCGCATCTCCTCTGGTTTTTCGCTAAACATGCTTGATTAGGCAAAGTACATTCCCGGCCCTCTAATGGCCTGATGAGCCCCTGGGAAGATTACTGCAGACACATCAGCCCTGAGAGGGAGGTGCGTGTTCAACCAGCTCCGCTAACCACCAGCCGAACACACACAAACACAAACGCACACACACTCACTTGCGTGCGTACACACAAAAAGGACCTTTAACCAAATTTGGGATGCAATTGAATTAGGATCAGAAATGGAGCTCAGGCCTGATATAAGGCTGACTCTGACTGGTTCTAGGAATGGTACTGTACATGTTATTTTACTGACTGCATAATTTGATTACCTTAGTTCAACATTACAGGGCAGCTAAAAAATTCACGTGTACCTCATGGAAACCATTCTGTTTATTAAAGCTGTCATCCTCCCCTTTCTTTACATACTTCATATCATTCCCGTTCCTCCTCGTTTAACAGCTGCACTTCTTCTTCTTCTTTTTTAAAGCCCCTTTTATTGTTAACAGACCCATGCAATCTCTACCAAGTGTAAGCCAGGGCTGTGCTTTCATTGCACTTGTCACCATTAAAGGTTAGCTGGTTAATTTAATGAGTCAGTAAGAGAAACAGAAATCAAAGTAACCTCCACTTTATTTCACATTAAATCCCTGACGCGTAACAGTTTTTAGACATTTTCATAACCTCTCATGTGGCAAATTGCTTTCCTTTGCCAATAAGTGATTTTGCTTTGTTTTATTTAAATGTAGCATATACTGCCTCCAGTCCTGCAAACACAGGCATACACACACATTTTTCCTCTTTATCTCTGCCCTGCACATATCAACACATACACATGCAAAATTTCCATCTATGTCTTTGTGACCCAGCCTGTCTGTCTGTGTTTTTATTTATTATGTTATGTCTGTGCGCTTGCTGAAAAGACCATGCCTTTGTGTGTTGGGGTTGTTTGTGCCGTGTGGCCCAGTCATGCGATGCCCCCCAGCCAATAACTGCCATTTTGCCCTACAGTGCTCCACTGCACTGTATGCGCTTTATGCCCTAGAAAAAGTCCAGGAAAGGAGACTAGCTTGTATTAAGTCCAACAATGCACTGGGATGTAGTGAAATGAGACTGCACCCTTCCAAGCCAACATATGAGAAGAAAAAAGCACAAAAATAAGGCGAAAACAAAATCAACATTTGCATTTTTGTAAAGTTGTAGATGTATTTAGTCAGCGCTGACCATTTTTGTCATGTTTGCTTTTTCTATTGTTTGTTTCTGTGGTAGATATTTGGTTTAAAATTTATATGGAATATTACTGTATATGATTTCAATTCTCTGATGTGCCGGATTTGATGACGACAATGAAGATGAACCTGATGACTATCATGATTATTATTATTATAATGAAGCAGTACTGTGAGCAGCACCGAAGTGTTGTGTCCTGTTTGGATGCTGAATCTGAATGAAATTAGAGAGGAAGAAGAGGAGGTAGAGTAAATTAACCGTAAAGACTGAGGTTTGAAAGGAGACTGTTCTCCTGCAGAGTGGATTCTTCTGCTACTGTGAAGGACCCCGCCGTCCTGTGGCTCTCACCAGAGGCTGACCCCGCAGTCACCCGGGGACCTCGGGGGCAGGCTGTCATCGGATGACAACACATGTCCCTACTACGTGTACATAACCTTGATGCTTACATGTAATTTAAGTGCAGTAGCTGCATGACGACAAAGCCTCTGTGTGTGTACAGAAGTAGCGACGTGTGAATTTGTACAGTACATGCAAGTGTGTGTGTGCTTGTGTCCGCGAAGAAATCTGTCTGTCGTCACGCAAAAAGCAACACGTGCATGCACCCTACGACAACTGCACAGTACACACATACACGAAAGCCACACTCATACCAATACACTGACTCACTCCAGCAGTTGTTCACCATCCTCCACATTGTCCTGAGCTCTGCCTGTCACTCCGCATGGAGACTTTGCTCTGTGTCAACTTTCTTATTCTAATAAACCACTCAGACATTGACATCTAAGTTGTCATCATTGATTACAGTGTTTTGGGGTTTTTTTGCAAAATTATTTTCGGCCTGTTACTTATCATGCTTACTCAAATAAAAGCAAAAGGAGCAATGCCACCTTTTATGCAGTTGCTAGTAAATATTTTTCTTTGAAAATAGTATATCACACAGTATGTTTTGTATATGAAACAAAGTAACCAAATAGCAGCAGCTGTCACAATACTGTGATGTTGTAAATGTACAGAAGCAATCAAGGGTAAAACAGAAATAGAGTGGATGTATTTAATTAGATTCCACAGCTGGAGTCACATTTCTGTATTAATATAATTTAAAAAAAAAAAAATCCCAGACACTGCCAGCACAAACATTAATAGTTATACAGTTTGACACGATAATATAATTAATTAAATCAGTGATGACCATGTAAGGTATGCAACCTGCATGACAGTCAACCATGGGTCCCTCATACAGCATTTAATTATTGTTATATTTAGTTAATCTGAAAGATATCAAGCAAAAAGAAATAAAATAGTACAAATTATTATAAATGTACTCTCCTCCTCCTCAAACATATCCATAAAGTCAGAAACAATCCAAACTACTGCCAGTGTGTAGAAACGCATATTTGTCTTTCTTTTCTTTGCATTTGGGACTGATCGGATATTTAATATCGAGACTTTTCTCCTTTTGAAGTGTTACCATGATTTCACTGAAAGCAGGCTGGTTTTTTGCTTTTATAAGCAGGCAGTTAGGAACAGATCAGGCACACAGCTCATTTATTCATAGTGAAGTAATAACTTTATCCAGCACTTCATTTGGGCAGTTATCCAACCCCTTCAGCTAAAACCTGGGCAAGGTCATATTATTTCAGTTTGCTATTTAGAGTCATCATTATTTTAGTTTAATCTCTTTCATTTTACTAATTCAGCCTAATTTTATATGTTTAATGGGGACATTTATTTTGTTTTTTAATTGATGATTTGAAGAGACCCAAATAATAATCGTCCACCAATCCATTTTCTTCCGCTTATCCAATTCAAAGTAGCAGGGGAGGCTATCCCAGCTGTCACAGGTTGAGAGGCAGGGTACACCGTGGACAGGTAGCCAGTCTATACAGGGACTAATTAAAACATTAACCAAAAAAAGGCAACACATAGTCAAAGAGTATAACTGGTTCTCTCACTGTAAAGACGCTATTCAATAAAATTGAAGATCTGACTCTGTTGTGATGCAACTTGACAAATGAAGTGGAAACATGAGGTGAAAAAACAAGAAATTATAAATAATTCATTCGCTGGTTGAGAGAATTCCCTTACATCTTAAGAAGAAAAAACAAAACCCTGAAAATCTAAGCTGACGTAGATTGAGATGCATTGTTTTTCTGTACTGTACACGGAGCTGCACCACAGCCCAAAGCTGCAGTGAACAGTTGTTGTAGCGTCATCACTCTTTGTTAGAAGGTGCTACTGCTCCATCATATTCACTGTTATTGTTTCATTAAATGCCAAAACCCAGAGGCAAAGCTTCTCTATATTCAGTAAAACAATCATAAAACAATCATAAAAAGGTCTAAATCCCTGAAAGGAATTGTCATTTACCTGTCACTTCATATTGTCTGGTGTAGACAAAGTTTACCTCCCTCTTCTTCTTCATCCCCTACTCCTCACTGTACTATTCCTCCACTCTTCTACCTTTCTCCTTCCTCCCCATCTAGTTCTTCATCTCTCTGGGGAGCCTATCAGGCTATTTCACATCTGTTGAGTGGTGCAGGGCAGTGAGGACCTGTCAGGGACTCTCATTCGCTGATGGTTTATGGGAGTGAAGCCCTCCAGTGCTGCAGTACTCAAATGATGGAATGTGTTGGTGTCTCACACTGTGTGTGCAATTCCACATTTGTAGCATCCTTGTCCACACTCCTCTGCGGATTAAAACTGACTGCATTTGCCAGCTTTGGGATAATTTACAGCTCGTTTACACCCGGTCCATGTCCTATCAGATCTGTGAAAAAGCATGAGGGCGTGAGGCAGGAGTGTACATGACACTGCCTTTCTATCTATCTATCTATCTATCTATCTATCTATCTATCTATCTTGTGAACACACACACACACACACACACACACACACACACACACACACACACACACACACACACTCATTATGATGAATCTGATTAATGAAGAGGCTGAAACAGTGCCAGTGGGTACTCTCCTTGATTTGACTGCCTTCTCCACAGCTGAGCTCCACGCAATGCCAGCTCTCATTCATCTCAGCCTCACATTTCCTCAGACATTGCTAAAAAATGTTCACACTTTTACAAAGACATATAGCTTTATATGCACCAGACGTCTGGCTGGTAGACTCATGCTGATGTCATATGAACATCAGGGCATGTGGGAGACCGTGAAAATCAGGTGCAACAGCATGCTGTGAAAATATTCAAACGTTAAAAAGGCACAGAAATAAACTTTTTATTTCCCTGTGACTGGAGAAATCGATGCACAGGCACAAATGATGAACACACTGAAATGTTCACACCTTTCTGGCCAGACAATGAACAGAAAGTGAGTGATACAGTGAGACAGGGCAGATGAAGTGTGCAGGTAAACAGCTGTATACACATTTACATTTCATGCAGACTACACCCTAATTGTGTAGATGTGGCTAATGGGATAACCCAGTTGTATTGTTCATTCAGTTATCTGTAACTCTGCTCATGACTCACATGTTTCTCACACTAAACTATTGTATCTCACAAACGCCCTAATTGCTGTTAAAATCTCTTAATAATTGTTACATAAGAGCAATGTTTTCTTGCACTGCTGTTGGCTATGAGTCAACTACTGTGCCATATGTAGTTCACAGAGGACTGTGCTGCATTGCTAGAGCCCAATCGTTTTCCCAACAAACTGAAAAAAAAAAATGCTGCAAGTGCTTGCAATAACAATCTTGACCATCAGAGGGCGGTGTAAGCCGCTGAAAAAAAACAAAACAAAAAAAAGAAACAATTGATCCTTTACAGTAAATTTAATTATTCCCTTTACGTCCTTTTGTGTCCTCCAGCTTTAATATCTAGCAGGAACAATGTCTTGTTTTTCACATTTTATACTGAAATGTTTTAAATATTTTACTATCAGAGCATCAGTGCCTGTAATTACAGAGAAGTATGTGATGAAATGAGAAAAGCACAGCAATAGAAGGGAGATAATGAAATTAAAACCATAAGGGAATAAAATGAACAATCAAGAGACAGTAAAGTTAGATGAGTTGACAGCCAGGTCCATAAAGTCTAGTTGGAGTGGGAGCAGAGAGCCCCCAGGTGGACATGTAGAAAAGCTCAGAGAGGAGGGAAAGAGTTTATGACTCATTGTTGCTTTGATTAAAAAAGGATCAGTAGTGTTTGGTTTCTACGTGGACTGGAAGACTCACAGAAATGTCTGGCTTCAAAGATAAAAGATGTTGCACTGGAAAGGACTTGTGTTCATATGTAGCTACTTGTACTTAGGTCTGTATAAAAGAATTTATGTAATCAGTATTGTGGCCTGTCAGAGTGCATGTCTTAGGACAAATACATACAGCTTAAATTGGGACACATGGTGTCAGATAACTGTTAATTGTCGCATGTGGCTTCACAAGCTACTTTTTTAAAATAGATTTTCTTTAATTTTTTTATTCTTTTGCAGGTTTGCTGAGAAACCTTTGGATGTCTTCTTGTTTCATTATATTTTTTGCCAACTCTTTAGAGAAGTTACAGGCTCAGTTCAGTTCACTGCAGGGAGATAAACTCTACAGTTACCCTCATTTGACCACATATTTAATTCACTTTACTGAGAGTACTCATCTGTGTGTGATCATAAAATATACTGCCAACTTGGAAGAGTCGAATCTATTCCTGGAGGCTACTATTTCCTTTGTGTCGGATCATTTTTTATCCACACACGTCTTTCCACCTTCGTTTTGATTGATTTCAGCCTGGAGTTTGACATCTGTACAATATGAGCGATAACCTCAGCAGTCGTACATGATATGCAGACGCAGAAAGGATGTAGGCCTAATTATAGTCACCAGTGTGTGTGTGGCTGTGTAGGTGTAATTGGAAAATCAGCAGGGTGCGTAACTAAATGTGTAGGCCTAATTGGCAAGTCAGCGTGGTGTGCAGCTGCGCCCTGAGCAAACAGTGTAGGCAGGACATAACGAACATCTTGAACAGAAACACCACTGAGATCTTGATGATTATTTATTTTTTGTCTCAGCAGTTCACCACACAACTTCCAAAGGCAAGAATTTAAAAAAAATGTTTTACCACTGCAGGGGTAGATACAGTATGCGAGCTGTAAATAAAACCATTTATCCTTTCAGGGCATCATGGTGTGTAATGTTGTTGATATCATTTGCTCTCTGTACATGGGCTCATCACACCACCACTAAGTTTCAGCAAGAAATAATAGCCAAAGGGAATTAAGGTAACAATGATTATAGGAATGCATACACAGATTTGGTCAAATTTATGCATCAGGAGGGCTCAAAATGCAATAATTCAACCTCATAGAGTGAAGCTGGGAGTACAGAGTGGAGAAGAAAGTCTCATAATGAAAATTCATCTGCCAAGAGAAACAGAAACACAAGAAGCAAACAAGCTGAGGAGCAAGAATTATATTTTCCTGGTAAATTTGTCATGTTCACCCACTCAGCTGGCTGAACTCAAGAGACTCCATTTACCACTGCACTCACAAACCCGTCCTTTCTTTTACCTCATCCAGGAGCAACATGAAGCCTTTCAGGTGTTTTAAGAGATAGCACCTATCAGACTTTTTTTCAGCAGACTCAGTTAATTAGTAGAGTGCTGAGTGCTCCCTGGAAAAACATGTAAAATTTACTTGCTCAGTTCCTGTCTTTGTTCAGGGGGCAACTCGTCTGGCTGCAGAAAGAAGTCTGACTGTTTAAAAGTCTATGAGAAACACTTTCATAAGTAGTTTATGGTCTCAGTCATTAGTTTCAAGTCTTATTAAGTACAACATGATGTTCATTTTGTAAATTATGGTCACCTATTATTAAAAAAAACAAAAAGCTTGATTGTCAGCCTACCTTGTTACTGACGTGCTGCAACCTGAGTGTGCAGTGTCTCTCAGTTTCTTAGCACCAAGATGGCAACAAGCAAACCATTCAGCTAGCGGCTTCACATTGTGATTTCACTAACGAAAGGGTGACATCGTGACGAATGTGTCCAACTTTTAGCATTAGGGCAGTGACTGTGTGAACTAGTTAGCCACTAGGGCTGGATTACAAATGTGTATTAGAAACATGTAACATTAGTACATGTTTTTTTAACAGCACAATTATTGTCAATATCTTTTATACCATGACAGCCTTATTGTGCACCCTTTGCTATACCTGCTACTACTACTACAGTGCTGGTTTTAAGTGCCAACTGTATGCTTCTTGCATGGAGTTATGTTTTAGCCAAGCAAACAAAATTTCTAAATTGTGGCCATATTGCATACCAAAAAAGATCTGTAAAAATACAGGACAATGTACCATTTTAAAATGAAGGAATTTTCAATATTATTATTGTTAGTATTATTATGGATGTTTTTCCATATTTTTAACCACACATTGAATTTTACCATTTGCCATTCACGGAAATGCCCATAAACTTCCATTAAAAAATGGATAAGGAACTGGCAGGAATTTACAAGGTCTTTTTTTTTTTTTTTTTACAGTGAGTGTTTTCAGTCTGTCAGTAGATCTATCACTTTGGTCCAGACTGGAATATCTGAACTCTTACACAGATTGAGATGTAATGTTGTGCAGACTTCTATATCCTTGAAGGAGGAGGAATCTGAATGACTTTGCTGAGCCTCTGTCTTTTCTTCAAGTGAAATCAAAAGGGAAAATTTGAAGCTTAACGTTAAAAGTAGATAGGATCTCTGTGTCCCACAGGCCTTCAAACCTGCAGCATGTAGTCTACTTTGCATTTATTGCTAAACAATACACCTGTTAAACAGCATGCTGACATCAGTATATTGTCACAGAGGCATTAAATCCAGTGTTTTTGATGGGTTGATCATCTTGCATCTTGTACATTTCTCTCCAAATATGGTATGCCATCTGCCCATGGAAATGAAATGTATTCACTAATATCAAAACCTAAAATATCAAGAACCATTCCATCATAAATCTACAGGTACAAACATTAGGTGTAAGTGTTGCTTTGGCTTGATGAAGCTAATAGCTAAATCATCTTTACCAGACCAATGTTTGATGCCAGACCTGATTGGGTGCAGAAAAAAAAACAGATTTCTAGTGTTTGATGGCTTTTTTCTGTGTTAATGCATCTTGAAAAATGATCAGACACTGTTTCTAACTATTTATACAGACACATCATAATAATAATGGAAATGATGATGAGAAAATGAAGCAATTTTCCTTCTAAATACAGCTGTGGATTGTCTGCGACATACTTTTTGCAGTAGTTTGATCATTTTCTCATACAGTGCAGACTACATAATAAAACTATCAGCTTTTGACAGAACAGAGGGTTTTGCATATCAAAGTGTCTGTAACAGTAGCACAGTCCCAGAGAATCCAATTTGACATACAATACTCACTACATGGTGCAAAATTGCCCAATTATCCAGCAGTCTGGTATTATATCATTACTACACAGGAGTGTCCAGGGTGAAAAAAAGAAAGAAAGAAAAAAGGAAAGAAAGAAAGAAAGGGGGATTGTTACAAAAAGTATTGATATGTTTGTTGAGTCTCATAATTTCTTCTTAGAGAACAAATGGCCGTCTTTATCATGGGTGGTTTTGTTGGTGGTGAAAAAGCAGAGTTTCTTCATGTTCAGGGCACACTGAAAAGAAACCTTCACACATCTGTTCAAAATTAGCTTTTTGTACTTTTGTAGTCACTGAGAATATGAATCTTGGCTTTTCATCACTCTCTAATAAATTTAACTACTATAATCCATTCGTTGTAAGTACCAAACTTTTATGGGTCAATATATTTAGGATAATAATTTCATATTTCCTCTGTTTTGTGAGCTGCCTGTGCAAGAAAGCTTCAGAAAGGGTTGTCAGCATGTAGATGTCAGAGTTTATTGGGGCAGTAGAGCAGGTAACTGTTAAATCAGTGACATCTGTTGATCCTTTGTCCCATTTCCACTTCCTTTGTCTCTTCTTCAATGCAGTGTCAATTTTTGCCTCAATCTTGCTCCCTATTCGCAGTAAACTGTCCTCATTTTGTTTTCTTTGCTGCTACACACAAAGGTGTTTACTTGCTTTGTGTGATGGCGAGATTACCTCTGCCTTTATCCAGCTGAGCAGGTTGGTGAGGCAACCAGACATCTCCTTGGAAACCAGGTTCAGGGGTCAGTATATTGCAGATGAACTTGCTGAGATGTAAAGATCGTGACTGGGCTTCAAATGTGAATCCTGGGAGTTCGTGCTGTGCCATTTCTTTTCAAAGTAAAACAAATAAATGTATGTACCATAATATTCTGTAGCTCTCTTTCTCATGCTGCCAAAACAGCTCTGAAATGTCGGGGAATGGACACAGGACCTGTAGGGGTGCCCAGTAGTGTCTGGTACCAGGATATTGGCAATGGTCCCTTTGTGTCCTGTAGATACTCAGTGGGATTTGGATCAGGCAAGTTTGTTGTGCACTCTTTGCCATATTCCTCCAGCCATTCCTGAGCAGTTTTTGTTGTCAAACAGATAACACTGCCTGGCTGGTGGAGGTTGCTGCCACCTGGAAGTGCCTTTGGCATTGGAGCTGCTTTTTTGTATGTTGTGATTTTAAAATCTACGTATTTGCCAGGATCCAGGGTTTACCCACAGAACATTGTTTTGTAATGACATGATCAGTGTTTCTCAATGAGTTTTATTTTTTCATGTTATGGCTCATTGGTGTATATTAGCATGGTTTTCCACACATGGAAACCTCTCCGAAACCTAATTCTTCAAGAAAACCATCCATCCATCCTTCTGTCTATCCATTTTTTTCCACTTTTCCAGTTCAGGGTCTTGGGAGGGCTGGAGCCTATCCCAGCTACACCCTGGACAGGTTACTGTTCTGTCACAGAGCTAACAAAGAGAGACAGACAAACATTCACACACATATTCACACCTATGACCAATTTAGAATCACCAGTTAACCCAACACTCATGTCTTTGGACTGTGGGAGGAAGCCGGAGTACTGGCACGGGGAGAACATGCAAACTCCACGCAGAAAGACTTCAGCCATCCAGTGGATTCAAACCCAGGACCTTCTTACTGTGAGGCAACAGTGCTAACCACTGCACCAAAATGCTGACCAAGCAAAATAATTTAAGAAACAAGAATTTCCCCATAACTCACAAAGGAGTTCAAGAGGATTTCATTGTTTGAATTAAACATATTTTTTAGAGTGTGTTTGTGCTTTTATTGAATACATACTTTAAATTTCTAGATGATTTTATTCCATTTTATTCATTCCTGAGCTATGTGTTTTGTTGTTGTTTTTGTTATAAGCATTTGGCTTTTTCTGATTTTTTTCACCATGTAAAATGTACACAGTGAGCTCCAACATATTGTAGAAATCCCTCTATCTTCAGCTGCCCACACTCACACACAAACAATAGCACAAAGACACATCACATGCACTGCTTTGTGCGCACGAGTGCTTGTGTTCTGGCTATGAATTTGTGTCAGTGTGTCAGGCCCGGTCCTAGTGATTAGCTGCAGTACTTCATGTGCGGTAACACAATGAGGGTTTGGATTAATTGAAAACTGAGTCTCCTCCGAGCCATTATAGATCATTCGTTGTGATACGTCTTATCTTGGACCTTGTCTTACCATAGTCAACCGACTGCAGCTAGACTGAAAGTGAGACCGACAGGAGCGATACAGAGCACTCTGCCTCTGACCCCATCACCATTTGTTCGTCCTTGATTTAGCTCAGGCTTTAATAAATGAGATGGAAGATGTGGTGTCAGCTGAACAAAAACATCAGCAAATGAATAAATAAACAATTCTGAATATTTAACATGAAATTTAAAATCTTGCCCATTTTATGCACATAAATGAAATGGCTGTGGAGACTGAATCACAGGTTTAATGTCTTTGTTCTTTGTCACTTTAGAAGCCTGGTACTCCTCTTCTCCTTACCATTAATAAGTTGGACATCAGCCTCCTGTTTCAAACTGATGTTCACGAGTGAGCAAGTACTGACTAGCCAGACATTTGAATATCTCAGTACAAATACAGTAGCTCTTTAAGTCTACATTTTAAACCACAACTAGAGTGAAAAGCTAGAGTGTGTGTGTGTAGAGTGTTAAAATCAAGCTGTAGGCATTCTTAGTGTGCTTATTTTGAAAGCGGTAACAGTTCTCCAAAGAGTTGCTGTGAAATATGCTCATTTGTTTCCTTGACAGGAATTCTGAAGATCAATACAACTTATATCTATTAGATTTGTAGCTGCAATCTGTTACCTTAACATAGCGTAAAACTGGAAACAGCTAACCTGACTCAGTCTGTGTGGAGCAGAAGAGGGATGGCATTCACCAAAATACATGAGATAACTGAAACTTTTGCTTTTAATTGTATTTATTTATTTATTTTTTTATCTGCCTCAGTAAACAATGACCAGTGGACAGAAACCGAAATCTTGGCCCAGAAAGCCCAGAAAAGTTTGCCCTACAGGCTAAGTTAGCAGGCTAAGGGTTCCCAGATTGGAGTTTAAGCTGAGGTAAGATTGCAGAATTGTTGTTCATGTTAAGAATGTACTTGGGGGTTCTGAAATAAAAACTCTCCCTTTTTTTCTTGAATAGTGTGTATATTTAACCAAACAATGAGAAAAGGAAACCACTTTAACCTCATTAAAAATAGCTTGTATCTTCATATCTTCATATCCTGTGGGGCCACAAGCCAAAACAACTGAGAACCTCTGAATGCACTATGTCCTCACAAGCATGGTTGAACATACAGCATGGGCCCATTTTACACTTTCATTGGGTGTGTAGTTCCTTAGCATTTCTACGTGTGCACAACATGTGAGTACAAATCATTGCGTCTCTGTTATCATGTGTCATTATCATCATATTCACTCCTATTCAGCCATCCATTATGTTCTATGCTATACAAAAAACAGGATGAAAAGGACTTTGTGTGTTAAGGTATAGAAAACATACTTTCAATTTAGATAGATAACAGGCTGGAGAAAACTTCACAATCTGTGTCATGGACACATAATGCATGTGTGTATTATCATTGTTCTGTATTGTTCTGATTTCATACTGGTGTGGTATAAAAGGTAATGTAAAACCAAATCTTTTCCTGGCTCATTAGTTGTGATCATATAGTGATACACAAATGTGCAGAACCAACACTGTTAAATGGTAGCCATCCAAATGATCTCAATTCAGTTCCCGGTAGAATAATTACAAATATATTTGCTGCAAATGTAGAGTCAGAAAGCTCTGTTCGTAGGCTTGTTTAAAGAGATTAAATGAGTTGTTGACAGCCACTGAGTAATTTGATTAGCTCAAGGTGTAATTTTGCAATTTTCCCCTGATTGCTTCTGTTCACGTACATCGAGCGAGAGCTGATGAATAGCCAAAACATCATGTAATTTCAGCAGCTTTTGTTCAAATCCACTAAAAAAAGACACAGTTTGTCCTTTCACCACACACATCATGCTGCATGCGAACAGTTGGTCTCCATGACAAAGGATTAGCAGCTCTGTACGTGTGTGTGCTTGGGCTTGGGAGTATATTTTTTCCTTGTACTTTGTGTTTAGTGATACAAGACTCTCTTTTTCTCTAATAACCAACCAGAAATGAAGCATTTCATCATCACTTTTATCAGTGATTGTTGTTAAATGACATCAAAGGAACAGAGAAATCTTTTCTCTTTGAAAATTGTAGTATGCTGATACCAATAAAGTCACGTGTATACCCAAATAATACCCAGTGACCATGTGTAAAAACATGAAAGAAATAGAGAAAAGTACTGTTTTTTCTTATTCATTGTTGGTAAGTACAGTCTTGGTAAAAAGAAAGTACATCCTCTTTCAATTCTAAGATTTTACATATCAGGACATAATAAAAAATCATCTGGTCCTTGGCAGGTCTTACAATTAGTTAAATACAACCTCAGGAGAATAACAACAATTGACATATTACACAGCATCATTATTTATTTAACAAAAATTAAGCCAAAACGCAGAAGCACTGTGTGAAAAATTATCAACTACACCCTTACTGCTTCCATGGGAATTAGGAGTAAGTAAGTAGCAGCCAGGTGCTGATAATCAAATAAACTCAATTATCTGATCATCAGCAAGTGTGACCACCTCTATAAAAGCAGAAGTTTTGGCGGTTTGCTGGTCTGGAGCATTCAGGTGTGTGTTAAGGAGGAAAGACATCAGCAGTGAGAAGCAATTGTTGCTGCCTGTCAGTCTGAGAAGGGTTATAAGGTCATTTCCAAACAGTCCATCATTCTACAGTGAGAAAGATTATTCACAAGTGGAAAACATTCATGACAGCTGTCAGTCTTCCCAGGAGTGGACATCCCAGCAAATTCACCCCAAGATCAGACTGTGCAATGCTCAGAGAAACTGCAGAAAACCAAAGAGTTACATCTCAGAGGACTCATGAATGGGTGATGATTTGGGCTTTTTTGCAGGCATGGGACCTGGGCACCTTGCAGTCACTAAGTGGACCACGATACCAAAGTATTCCAGAGTCAAATGTGAGGCCATCTGTCCGACAGCTAAAGCTTGGTCCAAATTGGGTCATGCAACAGGACAATGATCCCAAGCATAACAGCAAATCTATAACAGAGTGACTGAAAAAGAAATTAATCAAGGTGTTGCAATGGTCCAGTCAAAGTCCAGACCTCAACCTGACTGAAATGCTGTGGCAGGACCTTCAGAGAGCTGTGCATAAATGAATGCCTGAAAACCTCAATGAATTGAAGCAAAGTTGCAAAGAAGAGTGGGCCAAAATTCAGATGTGAGAGACTGAAAGTCATTCAGAAAATTATTGCTTCAAGTTATTGCTGCTAAAGGTGGTTCCACAAACTACTGAATCATGGGGTGTACTTAGTTTTTCACACACTGCTTCTGCATTTTGGTTTCATTTTTGTTAAATAAATAAAGATGTAATACAGATGAGGCAGGTAAAATTGAACTCAACCTTCTAAAAAATGTGGTTAATCCCAGTTAATTCATGATTTAACAATTACTTGGGGGCTTTTTCACAGAGGGTCAGGTAGGTCTTTTTTCCCTTAATAAATGAAATCATCATTTAAAAACTGCATTTTGTATTTACTCAGGTTCTCTTTGACTAATATTAAAAATTGTTTGATGATCTGAAACACTTAAGTGTGACAAACATGCAAAAAACTAAGAAATCAGGAAGGGGGCAAACACTTTTTCACACCACTGTATATCATGCGTTGTTGGTCAGCTGAGGTTGTATTTAAATTATTATAGAACCAGATTAGTTTTTTTTATTATGTTCTGATGTGTAAAACCTTAGAATTGAAAGAGAGTGTACTTTCTTTTTCATATGACTGCATATGCATAAAGCAAAAAAGCGTTAAAAAAAGTTATTATGACTTAAGATATTTAAGATTAACAGATCAAAAACCTTTTTTGTGATGGACCATAATCCATTTAGTAAACTTTCTGTTGTACAGCTGATCACAAGTTGCAATCACAAGATGTGGGAAACAGACAATCTCTGTGAAACAGCAAGATCTTTGTTGCCTTGTTTGTGTCCTCATTTCTGAGGCTGACATGCTGTGCCACATTCATTGCAAATTTGATTTATTCCTATAAACACATCCCAGGTTTGACAGGTGTGTGTAAACTTTTTCTTTTAGAAAGTGTTGAATTAATAAATGAAGAAATCCCTGATCTGGGTCAGTTTAACCATCCCGGAACAAAGTTTGATCAATTATTCACAACTTCTGGCACAATTTGCATCAGGTCACCCTAATTAGGGATTGTTTACTGATACTTTGTTATATAATGAGAAATCCTAGACATTAGAGAAGTAAATAATGCCCACATAGAATTGTGTGGACCAACTAATAAGAGACTGCCACTCCTTATTGCCCAGCACATATAATTCAGTCACACCAGGCATAAGTTTAAAGTTACTTAGTTTGATTGCAGTGAATGTATTTCTTTGAAACTCCTATTAACTTTGTGTGTACGCGATATAACATTGAACCCTTTTTCAATAGATAGACAACAATATCATTAAAACATTTTGCACTTTATTTCCCACTAGAACTCCTGTTACCCGCTGTTTTGCTCAGACAACAGTGTTTTATGATGTGTGTAAACTTCACTCTGAAGTGTTGTGCAGGCTGTGGCGTTAAAAGACCTTCCCTTTTTTCCCAGGCAATCTCGGAACTGTTATGAGAAAAACAATAAAGCGTTCTGATCTCAGCTAATGTCTCTCTCAAGTGAATCTGACCAAAGTTTAAATTAAATCTACTGAGGGTGCCTCTGAATTTTACTGAGGCAGGAAATTATATATCCATGGCTAAATTCCTCCAGCAATCCAGTTTAAACAATTGATGAGCAACTATAGAGTACAGGCCTATATTTGAAAAATTCCTGGATCTTTAGCTCAGTGTATTTGCACTGTGATATACTGGTGAATGGTTTCATTTCTCTATTCACAATTGCATTAAAAGAAGCATGACATTCCTCATACTACAATAGGTAAGTACATACCAGCAAGCTTTGAATGCCCTGAATCATCTTTAGAACAAACTGAAAACAGCTGCTGCTACCGACACTACAGCATTCAATGCTTTGTTGCTGCACAATGTGATGCCCTTGTGTAAGTAAAAAGCTGTACAGTATGCAAAGGGTGTGGGGTAGGCTGAATGATAGAGCAGCACAGTGTTTTTTCTAGGTCGTCCTCCCTCCGCCTTCTCCACCTCATTGTCGCTCGTTTTTCACTTACTGCTTTGTTTATTCCCCATTTCACCCACATTTATTTCACAACCTTGTGCCCCATCTATCAGTGACCATTTTTTTTATGTTACACCCTATGAATTTATGCATAACACATATATATGATTTAAAGAGAGATAAGATCTGTTTTGTTGCATATTAATTAAAATTCCATGTTTACAATGATTACAAATGTTATTAATTATTAGTTATTAAAAAATATATATATATCATATCCAAGTTTTTGTTTTTGTCAGGCATTTCCCTTGCATTAAAAGTCCTGTCAATCCATGTTTGAACAATAACCGGTCTAAGGAGTCAAACAATCAAACTTTCAGTCAGTCACCTTTTGTATGGATTAGTGACTCATCGGTGACAGATCCGCCTATGACAGTTCTGGTTTAAACAATACATATATACATATGCCGACTGAATGTTTGACGCAACATTTGTTTGTGTATTTTCAATGTTCAATTGTAGTCCAGCTGTGAAACTATTCTGATAATCTGACTGTTCCCATTACGTACCTGACAAAACATTTGTCTGGGTCAATGCAGTGCTAGTTCTGTCTTCTTGTTGCACTTCCTGTTGGTGATTGTGTTGTTCTGCATGTCCCTCTGCCACCACTGGTGTGTGAGCATGTGCATGTTCATGAATGAATAACAAGCATATTGTGTGCTTTAGATTAAAACACAACATGCATTGTATTCAAAGGAAATACATTAGTTTTATTATTGCATAACTGCAGCAACCTTGTCTCTTTGCATGCCCATCATATCCCAGTAAAGGCACTGTAAGTATTTGGGGTGTGTTTTACTGTGTTTAAAAACTAAGAGAGAACTAAAGTACTGATTATATAGTTGTAGAATAGGTTGTTGACATTGCATGCACTTATTTTAAGGTTAGTTGCTTGTACTGTAAGATCTGTTCATCAGCTTTTAAGTGTCACATGTTCTGTTTCTTCATATCTCCTCTTATGTCCTTTACAGTCTTATAATCAAAGCCGAGAGTACTGTGCTGCATATTTCACTGCTTTTTGGTTTTACAGGTTGTGCAAGACTTGTTTCAGTTACCGAAAATGTCAGGTGTCAAATCAGCGTGTTGAGTTTGGAAAAGTGTCAAAATCAGATAGTAGAATTGTTTCCCAAAGTCGCCTGAGGACACAAAAACACCACTAAGGCCCTCCATCGAGCTCTCTCCACCACAGCACTTGCATAATAGCAGCTACTTGCATTGTGTGCTCAACTGATTAATCTGGCTCAGTGAGAATATTAATGTTTGAGTTCCCAAACACACATGAATGGAATTATAATGCTTCCATTATAATCATTTAGCTCTATGAGCTCTCATTTACATCTGCTGTAGAGAGCAGCTGTGCCAAAGAGCTGGCTTGATGTCTGTTACGCAAAGAGCCTTCACACATCTTATCACCAGGGGTCGTTGTTTCACTGCAGTGGGCTATTATTCAAAACAATCCTCAC
>VUQI01008796.1:5086-18999 GCA_015106735.1 Paratilapia polleni | reverse complement strand
CTGAAAGGAAAAAAAAAAAAAAAAAAAAAAGCACCAAGCACAACAACAGTGTGATTTCTAATAAAGACAGATGAAAGGCATGAGGAAAATTGTTTGACTGCAGTTGAACTGACAGGACCCCTAAGTGCTCCAAAGTATAGATAGGTGAAATGAGGGACAGATGGTTGGAAATGATGGAAATACAAGAAGTAGGCCAAAGAGCTGGAGAAGGAAAGAGCAGAATCTGCAAAAAACGGGACCAGTACTGTGTCTCACAACATATTTACCAATGTAGTGTGCAAATTTTGACAGGGTAGTGCTATCTGAAATTGAACACGGCAAGTTGTGGAAATAAGGTTCCATGTGTGCTGAAATTATGTCCTCATGCACATTGTTTGTCAACTGAACATGTCACAAAACACTTGTCTACGTCTTTTCGATTTTAAATTGTCGTCCAGTATGACAACTTTATTCTAACAATCTGACCATCTGTGTGCAAATCTACTTCTGTTGTCCTGTTACACTTCCTCTTGGTGATTGTGCTGTTCTGTATGTTGATCTGATGTGTCGTTTTATTGTGTTGTACATGCTGTATGCCATCATGTGTCATTCTTTCTATTAATGTCCAATACTATCAAGACAAATTACTTGGAATTTCAAATAACAACAGCCAGAGTCACTCTGAACAATAATTCACTGAAAATTTTAACTGATCTGTAAAATTCTGTTAAAACAAAATCCAAATGACATCCAATCAGGCTCACACAGTGGCTAGATATACAAGGATGTTGGCATCAGTGGCTTAGATCAACAGAGGGGAACAGGGGGAAAGATAGATTAGCAATCAAACAACAAAGTGAGAAGGCAAATAAACATCAAGACAATGTTAATAACAACATGGTCAAATAACACTTCATGATTTCATGAAGAACAACATATACAACAATAGGAAGTGCAGCAAGACAACAGGAGTAAAGTTGTAAAGTAATTTGACACACAGCACACGAAAAATCAGCTGGAGGACATTTAAATTAAAAAAGGCTCATTTACACTAGAACTTCATATTTTTACAGCTGGCATTGGGTGTGATTGTATGAAGGTAAGGGAAAGAGAAAGAGGATTACAATGAGAATGCTTACATGTGTCAACAAGTAGTTGGACTGAGATTTCTGACCTTTTGTTGTAAGGCCAGTGCAGGGAGTGACAGGGTTCTGGTCTGATCAGTTTAGCGTGCGCGTGCAGCTCATACCTGCTCGTGGATTCATGTATACGTGGGTCATGCTTTGGTAAGTAGGTCATAAAAACATAGCATATCATGCTGATTCATCAAGGATAAGTAAATCCTCAACAGCCTGGTGGCCCATATGCAGCCCACTGTCTTAATTCACCTATCAGTGATAGAATAGAAAGTGGGGACACAGCCTGGAGCGCTGAGTGACAATAACTGTCTCACTACTTGGGATGTCTACTTTTTTTTTTCTTTAAATTTCATCTCTTATTTGATTCATGTCAGAAGTGTCTTTTAGGGTAATTTAGCCTAGTCATGGTTTTCATTTAAAGGATCAGTGTGTAGGAATGAGGTTGCAGAACAACTGAATACCTCTTTTCAGGCCTAAAGGACAACCTACAGTGGCCATCATTTCTCTAAAGCTTGTGTCTGCTTTGTCTATTTTTGGCCTCTGTCAAAACATGGCTTTCATATACAACTATAGGCTATAAACAAAAGATGGATATAGGCACTTAGGTGTCCCCCATTGGTTTGTGGACTAATGTTTTGAAGCCGTGAATTGAGAGTTTTGACCAAATACCACAAGTGAGAGCTCAATGAGAACCCAATGACACTATGTACACTCATAACATAATGACTTGTCTCCTAGCCATGCCCTAAAGCATAACTAGGAGACAAGTCCACAATTTACAAAACAAACAGCATGCTGTGTTGAAGAAAATTTGAAACTAGTAATTGAGACCATACACTTGCCTTGAAAATGTTTATTAAAGTAATAAATTAAATGAGCTGCAGGGTCATTTTCTCTTGTACTTGTGTGCAATTGAACTTCTTTTTTCAACCATAAGACTTTCCCCTTGCTGGCCATTAGAAAGATTGCAGGTTCAAGACACGTCCAATTGGCTTCCTTTTTCAGACCTGGAGGCTAAATCTTAACTTATGCCTCTGCGTTTGAATCCAGGTAGAGTCTGC
The DNA here is from genome assembly GCA_015106735.1 of Paratilapia polleni. Classification (NCBI taxonomy): domain Eukaryota; kingdom Metazoa; phylum Chordata; class Actinopteri; order Cichliformes; family Cichlidae; genus Paratilapia; species Paratilapia polleni. The sequence goes on along the minus strand of VUQI01008796.1, from coordinate 16,820 downwards.
ACGGCATAGCCTACGCCTTGACCGGCTGGGGGTGAAGGAAAGTTGATCATTCTTTTCCAGTTGATTTTTTTTTTTTAAATGGCGGTCGAAAAAGGAGTATCCGGAAATGCATAGGAGGAGTTGTAGTTATATTTCCAGGGAGATGCACATTAGTTTGCAGCGTAAGTTATGGCGTAGGGTTTCATAGGGGTTTGCAGTTATGACATACCTATGACAATGATTTAACACAGAAGCATAAATCCCACTTAAGTCTACTTCTTTTATACACTCTATGTAAAGAGGACCTGCTCGCTAATTAAATACAAAGAGTCTGTTTGTTAAAAAGAACTCACTCAATTTGTTCAACAGTTGTGTTTTTTTTATACTGAAAATGTTTCCTTATAGAAGTGGCTCTCAAACGAGGGGCCAGGTTTACTGGAAGGGCACAGAAACACTGCAGGTGGAGTATGGAGGACAAGGAGAAAAATATGGATTGAAATATAATATATGGACTGAATTAACATAATTTATGAATGGAAAATAAATAAATGTTTCAGGAAGCTAGATATTGGTTAAGCAACACTTTAATACTAAAAACAAAAAAGAAAAAGTCATTATGTTTCAGATTTTAGCTTTTTCAAATAAGCCTCTACTTGCTTTGATGACAGCTTTGCACACTCTTGACAAATTCTTAAGGTTCATGGGCTTGTAACCTGGAATTGTTTCATTTAACAGATGAGTCTTATCCAGACCTAACTGATGGAATTTCTTAATTACACTTGTGGTAGTGTTGAAAATATCCCTTTTCAACTACCGTGGTTATCCACATTATGGCAAAAATTGCTGAACTAACCAAAAAAAACGTAGTCCATTATTTAAGATAGTCAGTCCCTAAAGAAGCAAATCATCTGCTTTCTAACAGACTAACCAGGAAACATTAAGCAAGTTGTGTCGCACTGATGCACGCACAGTTTGCAGTGTACATGCGAAACATCTGTTGAAGAAGTACAATCACTGGGAAAAAAGCTTAGAAAGAGTGTGAAGGACGAATGGTGAATAAGAAAGCTGGAGCACTTGTTACTTGAGTAATACAGAGTTTGTCAAATACTTTGACTGCCACAAACTGTCAAGTAAAACTGGATCACATACTGTTTTCATAGGCATGTGCATGGGATATAGCTTGCCATACAAGCACAGGCATACATGCAGAGACATACATACATGTACAGGGACACATAAACACGCAAGTTCCAGGTGTGACTCAAAAACCAGTAATCAGTTGGTCATTAATCAGCAGTGGTGCTTTAACTGCTCTTATGGTTGAAGTGCAATCCAATTCTCTCTTGCAAAACACACTGGAGTAGAAAAACAATCCTCTTGATGTAAACAAGTTATTTGTTTCTTCCACTTCTGTGAGAAGTAAACAGGAATTCTCTGAAAGGCAATCCGACATAAGAGGAAAACATGGCTGTGTGTGCGTCTGTATGTGTGCCCACACGCTTCTCACATATCTGTGTGAACACACATACAGTATGTGTTTGCTTGTACTTACATGTACTGTACATGCACATATGTGTGAGTCTTTGCATGCACAAATGTCTTTTAGTGGGTGTTACCGTACCTACGGCGCAGATGATTCATTACAGACAATCCACGAGGTTGGGGGCCCTGCAAGGCTGTTGTCATGGAAGCAAGTGTAGGAAACAGTAGATCTCCTTTCAGTATCGTCTTCAGATCTTTGGGACATCGAGTTGGTTTTCTCAGAGTGTGTTTCACTCGGTTTCTCATTGTTGTTTCTCTATTGCAGTGTCTAAGTGTTTCCCTCCCGTTCATTTTTTCTTTGTTGTTGTTGTTGTTAGTTGATATTATATATGGATATAAAAAGATTTAGAAGAACTTTTTTAAACATACATTTTGTAGCCTTAGTCTTTGTTCTTACTCACAGCATACTTTTGTAATGTTACAACTACAGCAGATATAAAAAGTATACACACCCCTGTTAAAATGCCAGGTTTTTGTGATGTTAAAAAATGAGACCACAATAAATCATTTCAAAACTTTTCCCATCTTTAATGTGGCCTATAACCTGTACAAAAACAAACAAATCTGTTAGGGGAAAAAATATAAAAAATAAAAAATGTACAATAAGCTGGTTACATAGGTGTGCACACCCTTAAACTAATACTTTGTTGAGGCACCTTTTGATTTAATCACAGTATTCAGTCTTTCTGGGTAGGAGTCTATCAGCATGGCACATCTTGACTTGGGAATATTTACCCACTCTTCCTTGCAAAAGCGCTCCCAATCTGTCAGACTGCGAGGACATCTGTTGTGCACAGCCCTCTTGAGGTCACCCCACAGATTTTCTATTGGATTTAGGTCTGGGCTCTGGCTGGGCCATTCCAAAACTTTAATTTTCTTCTGGTGAAGCCATTCTTTTGTTGATTTGGATGTATAATTGGGGTCATTATCGTGTTGAAAGGTGAAATTTCTCTTCATCTTCAGCTTTCTAGGAGACGCCTGAAGGTTTTGGTCCAAAAGTGACTGGTATTTGGAACTGTTCATAATTCACTCCACGTTCACTAAAGCCCCAGTTCCAGCTGAAGAAAAGCAACCCCAAAGCACTACCACTACCATGCTTCACCGTGGGTATGGTGTACTTTTGGTGATACAAAGTGTTGTTTTTGCACCAAACGTACCTTTTGGAATTGTGGCCAAAAAGTTCAACCTTGGTCTCATCAGACCATAACGCATTTTCCCACATGCTTTTGGGAGACTTAATATATACAGTATATATATTTTTTTTGCAAATTGTAGCCGGGCTTGGATGTTTTTGTTTGGCTTCTGTCTTGCAACCTTACCCCATAGTCCAGACATATGGAGTACACAACCAATACTTGCTAGAAATTCTTGCAGCTCCTTCAGTGTTGCTGTAAGTCTCTTGGCAGCCTCCCTGACCAGTTTTCATCTTGTCTTTTCATCAGTTTTTGGGGGACATCCAGTTCTTTGCAATGTCACTGTTGTCCCATATTGTCTCCACTTTTTGATGACTTTCTTGACTGTGTTCCATGGTATATCCAATGCTGTGACATGATCTATTGTGGTTTCATTTTTAACATCACAAAAACCTGGCATTTTAACAGGGGTGTGTATACTTTTTATATCTACTTTAATACAAGGACAACTGGTCTGTATATAGGGACAGCAAGTCTGTGTTACCTTAGTTAGTTGGGAGTCCCAAAACTCTTGGTATGCAAGGAAAACCCTGGTTTATAGTTTAAACATGCAAAAATGCCACTTTTGTTGGAAGAAATTCTATTTTTCAGGTCATGTTCATGCTTGCATGCATATTTTTTCACTGAGAACTTGTAATGATGTTCCTCACTGTGTTTACACACACCATCAAGAAATAGTGACAGAGAGAGACCCTGTGACTCTGCTTTATGTAAAACTGGCATTTTACAATAGATTGTGTTTACTGACTTTTGTTTGTTTTCTCTCATCTCCCTTGTCTTGTGATGACAAACTGATTAGTAGAGAGTCTATGAAAAACCAAGTCTCAGAAGAGGTGAGTGTGAAGAAAGTATTTAAAGTAGCCAATGTTTGATTATATCAAAATATTGTAATGGTAGACTGGGTACACACAGGCACATGGAGGCATGTACAGACAATAAATACTGATAAGGGTAAGTGTTTTTTCTCTTCTTTTCATCCCCAGGAGCACATCTAAACATGTGTTCATACCATAAAAATGTGGAGAGGATTAGCAGTTAATTAGTAATGAAGGGAAGGGTGGGAAAAATAACAGCAGATGGGAAGAATGAGATAAGAGGTAATGAACGTTCAGGCCTTACACACTGGAGCCACTCAAATGTCTGCAGCTGACATAAAAGCCTGGTTATTCAAAGATGCCTGTGGAAACGAACAGACTTACTCGTGATCGGGTTTGGAGTCATTATAGCTGGAGAACAATACATAAGCCTATGAATACCAGTAGTTTCAAGGTGGAAGCACTGATTTAGCTTTACTTTACTGCTTTTCATACTGAATACAGGAGCGTGGATCAGTAATATCATCCTGAGAAGATAAATGTGAGCCCCAGTAAGCAGCAATCCCTGGTCCAGCTCCATCCTTATTTAATATTCCTCTAAGACTCCATTTTTATCTCATAGTCATAATCTCTGCCATAATCTCATCTGGGTCCCAGTATTATCTATTAGGCTGTCTAAATTGATGTTTATTCCTCTATCCTTTTGTCAAAGCCCCGTCACAACTCTGGAAATGCCTGCAGCCGCTTTTTCCTGTCATGACTGTAAGATTTGATATTATCTAGATGAAAGCAGAACAATATCGACAGACAACAGGACAAAGAGTGTGTGTGCCATGCTAAATGTCAGATTTAATTGGATGCCTATCGTTTAAATATTGCCTGTCAAGACCAAATAAACAGCATGACTTCACAGATGACAGGATGTGAAGCTAATGTGCACCTAAGGGTAATAAATTCAGCCCTCTCTGGTATCAACAGCTGCTGATGGAGGACAAATACCAAGTTAAAAGTGAACTGAAGGGCACTCCAGTTTGCATCTTCTTTGTTTGCTTAGTATATTAGCTTGTGCTCAGCATGTAGCATATATAGCTCCCCTTGGAATAAGTATAACACCAGTTGTAGCTGCTGGTTGATGAGGATTTACAAAAGCAGTAGAATGCTAAATAAGTAGGTTAAGCGCAGTTTCAGTTGTTGTTATTTGTTTGATTTCCTGAAATATTATTTGACCAAAAACCACTTAATCGGGGACAAAGGAGCCTCTATACCGCAGCAGGTTTTAACCAAGCTTGCAGTGTGGCTTTGTGGATGGCATCGGTGGTTTATCAGTCCATCCACCTCTTCGTCCAGGATTAAAACATCTTAAAAAAACATCCACCATAGATTGCCTTGAAATTGTGCACAAACATCCATGGTCTCCAGAGGAAGAATCCTGTTGGTAATCCCTAAATGAAAGCTTGTCAAATATTCACTGAAATATTGTAACATCTAGAAGAGGATAGCAAAAATTTTGTTGGACATTTGTGGTTCAGAGAGAGTAAATTCCACGTACTTTTTCTCCCTGCCTTCTTTTCCACAAGGCTCCTATCCCTACCACAGCATAAACTGTAATAACTAGTGTGACTCACTGACTTTACATCTGTTGCTATCATCAGTTCTAAAAATTTAAAGTTTCCATTTTTTAACTTAATGACCAAATGCTCCACAGTTAATGACATTTACATCAAGCTAATGAGCAAATGGAACTCACATGGTGATAAATAATATATTTGGTAAACTTCAATGTATTTAAAACTTATTTCGACCTCATGTCTGTCCCATTAATGTGTGTATTATGACTCTAGCAGTCATGCTTCATCTCCATTGTAGAGAAGCACAGATTGCTGCCTTACAGCAGTTTCTGGGTTTGGACCTGCTGGTTGGCTGGAGCCTTTCTGTTTGGAGGTTGCACAAGGTTGTATTAGGGCACTGTGTTTGCTCTCTTGGTTTTCTCCAAGTGCTCCAGTTTCCCCCCACACTCTAAAGACATGCATGTAAAGGTAATTGGTCATTATAAGTTGGCCATAGGTATGAATGTGAGTGCGAATGGTTCTCTGTCTCTCTTTTTGTCTCTTGTTGCATCTGCTGGGATAGACTCCAGCCTTCCTCATGACCCTTGTTGGATAAACAGTAAGGAAATGGATGGATAAAATTGATTAGCACGTTAGCATGTTACTATTAGCATTCTGACTACTGTACACTTTGAGCCTTTTTGTTTTCATCATGACAAGTCAATGCAAAGTCACAAACCTGAATGTGGAAAGATTATCCAGCAGTGCAGTCTCACCTAAGGTGAACTCACTTGCTGGTTCTGGAACTTTCAACCATCTTCCACAGTCCTCATCAGGCGAGTGAGTTTGCTCAGTTCCCTTTTAGCTAGAGATGTTTGGAAACTTTTATACTTTTGTCATGATGTTGTTAAAAGCTTTAAAGGAAGGGTAAAAGTAGCTGCATGTACCAGGAGGAATGTGGACAGTTTCATGACAGCTGTGCATCTTAAGATGCTGAGGATTGTGTCATACAAAAACCTTATGGAACAAATATTTTTCATTTGTCACTTTCAAAGTCTATAATCAACTTGCAAATATATTTTTGTGAGTTCCTTTTGAACATATGATCACCTGTATTGGCCTCCAGGCACCGGATCAAACACCAGCACGTAGGAGTAGTTGTTCCTCGTGTTTTGGATGAGATAGGAAAGAGTAGGACCAGGTGTAAAAGAAGGACAAGGAAGGGGTACCCTATAGTTTGGCATACTGACCTATTGATGTGAACTTGGTGCAGGTGAAAGAAAGGTACAGACCAGATTACAGCCACATAGAAAGTTCAAGTGAGAGAGATTAGTGGGCATTTGAAAGAGGAGAAGGGAGAGGGTTTAGCAGGATGAGGGTGAGGAGAGGGGAGAGGATTATGGAAACCAGAGCCTGGATCCTAAAATAATCCTCTCAGTATACTGGGCTTTATACAGTGTGTGACTGAGGCCCGTGGATGTTTTATATTGCTATTGCATACATGCAGCACACTTCGAAAGTTCATAAACCACTGAATGTGTTACCGTCATTAACACAGCCTCTGTTTTGATTTGTTCTTTGATTTCTACTTGTCTGACAGAACACACGCACACGCACACGCGCACTCAGACACACACACACACACACACACACACACACACACACACACACACTCATTCCATCTGCCTTAATCTGGAAAGCTGGTTGAGCGCTACGTGCCCGTATGTGAAGCTCTAAGCGCCTCCTTCTTTCCATGCTCCATGTTCTAATTTGGGTATTGCCATGGTTACATAAGATTCAGGGTCAGGAGGTCAGTGACGCTGCAGGCAAACACCAGATAGATGTGTGGCTGCTTCATGGCGACAGTGGGACATGCTATGCAGATGAGGATGAGGAAGGAAACAATCTGAATGCCGGGGAGGAAGAGGAAGTTTACATCTGCAGAATATAATAAAGCAAAACATTTCTACATGAGTTTCCCAGCACTGTATTTTTAAACAGTGCATTCAGGAAAATCAATACATTGTTGCTTTGCATTTATGTTCAAATGTTTTGTTTTCCTTTTTGTTTTGAGGAGTTGTGGGACAAGCAGAATAGCAAAGACACCATATGTATACAACGATTTCAGAAACAATAACTATGAATGTAAAGCATGCATAGGTGGAAATGAGAGACTGATATGATTCAGGACAAAAGTGTTCACAGTGGAAAAAGACAGAGGGAGACTTACCACGCATGCACAACAGAAAAAACGAAAGAGGGAGGGGTGTGAAAGCTCTGCGTTGCTCCACTAACCTACTTACCATAATCCCTCTCTTCTCCCTATTTCATAACTGTGCCTAAGTTACATGATACACTCGTCATCTTGCCCACGCCTGCAAATCAGGTTTTTTCATCAGAACTGTTATTAATTGTTTTGGTGTGCCTTAGGCTACTCTGTGCCTGGGTGTGCTGTAAACACACCCACTTCACACAACCACAACAGGGATGAAAATGTTTATCGTGCACAGAAGCAAAGCTAAAGATGAACAGATACAATCTATACTTCACATACATGCATACACATGTCTCTTTTTTCCTCTTGTCTGCACCTGATCTTTTTTTTTCCTTCTACTACACTATACAGCAAACATTGTGGTCAGTTCATTAGCATCCCTTTTAGGGTTAAAAGCTTTACCCTCTAATGCTTCATAAGTTCACCATTTACCCTAGATTTCACCATATCAGGAAAACAAAACAAAACACAGCACAACAACCTGTGCTCACACTTAATTCCTCTACCGAGATTATTGTTTGTTAATCCTGTGATGTAATTAAACTCTCTTGCAACGTATCCAACTAAAAGAAAAACTGAGGACAATCTTCTAACATATATGGGTATTTAATTTGCAAATTAAATACCATAATATTTCAGTTAGAATGAACAAGAAAATGGACTGGTGTTCATATGGCTTTTCTAACTTTACAAACCACTCAAAGTGCTTTTACACAACAATGTTTATCTATTCACTCATATTCATCCAGAGAAATTACATCTAAGCTAAATGCAATGTTAAAATACACAGAGACTTTACAGTTACAGTATATTTAAAGACAATTCCACTGTTTTTTTGTTTGGTTTGGTTTGGTTTTGTTGTTTTTCTTTTTTTTTAGCCCAGTATGGGCCATCGTAATAGCCCTGAACATTTTTAATACAGATTTTTAAATTGGCAGGTGGATACTTGTCTAAAATTGTTTGCTATTATTGTCAAAGTTAGACTGCTTGGATGTCATTACTTAGAATCATCATCATCATGTCTGCTGTTAGTGCCTATGGCTCTCCAGTCTAATATTTCTTTGCCTATATTAAAGGTTTTATATGAAGGCCTAGCTTGCAGGTCCGATATTTATCTATTAGGCTACCTATAGTGTATCATACTTCCTTTTAATGGAGGGATAAAGAGGAAGAGGAAGCTGAATGAAACTGATCTGCTGGGAAATAAATGTGCGCTTGTTATTAAATAGTTCCCACGCTGGGATGCTGTTGGTCTGAACTGACACACTGCCACACTTTCCCACGCACGCGAGAGAGCCTCCTTAAAGCTCGCGGGGGGTGGCGCGCGCGTCAGCTCACTGGGCACGAGGCGGGCGGACCGCGGGATGAGGATCATGTGTAGTCCACGCGCCGAAACTAGGTTGGAGCGAGCCGCAGAGCAGGAAAGAGCTGGAAGGAGGAGTAGCCGCTGCGTTATCGTTTCAGAAGTCTATTTTCTTTCACCGCAACTGCAAGGGGCTGAGAGCAAGTAAATAACAGAGACACGTCGTTGCTTTTATTTACTTTTAAGGTCAACGCGCATGAAGAAAGGGTAGAAAATCCATATGAAGATTCGTTGTTGTGACAGTTTTCAGCTGCTCCGTTTTGGAGCGAATACGTGCGCGTTGCTTTCAGCATTTCTTGGCTTCGTTTCCACTTGGACTTTTATGACCCCAACAGTTGGCTAGACCTCACCGACGATATGAGAGGTGAGATTTTTAAAATTATTACCTTTTTGAAATGTATTTTTGACCACTGCACACATTTTGTTTGTAGGCTGTAGACCTGCAGTAACTTTTAGGTTCTATGTCAGAGTGGTGAACGCAGTGCTATGAAACAGTGCGTCGACTGCAGGCGCGCACAGGAGAAAAACACCGGATTTAATTTGGAGGAAAATTAAAAATAGGCTTTGCCTATTTTTCTGTGCTCTATATAAAGTTAATACGTGTCACCTTAGACTTTCAATATTGTTTACACACTGTTTTTGCTGAATCAGCGAAGAATATATTTTTTGATTTTGATTTGAAGTTGATTTTATTTAAAAAAAAATTTTTTTTATTACAGATTGTCCACATCCCCATGAACAAAAATCTAAGCACGGTTGTGTTTAGTCTGTTTGTGTAAACTTTAAGGGCTTTGTGCACTAACTCAGTTTTGCCTGTGATAAGAGGAAAGCTTTGCAGGTTTCACTGCTGAGCGACTCCAGTTATGTAAGAGTCAGGGAAGGGAGGTGGTGAGCGGAGTGATTCATGGGCTGTCAAGCCGCATGAAAATCTGCTGGCAGGGATTGTTTACGTTGATTAAAGAGTAGGTTATCATAGATTTGTTTAACCTATCTTTTTACTGTATATCATACTTACAATATCACTGTTTTTGTAATTATTTTTAGGTTTTTACTGTTTTACAGTTTTGAGTTAGCCTTCTGTTTTAGTGTGTATCTTGTTTCGGTACCTAAGCATGCATGCATTTTTTTTTTTTGTCCTAGTATTACAATTAATTAATCAACCAACGATTAATTAGTGTGTGTGTTTTCAGAATCAGCAGAAAGACAGATAGCGTCTTTGTGTGTGTTTGAGAGAGACAAAGAGAGAGGAGGTGCTCCATTGACCTAGTTCTGTCATTGAGGATTACAGCGTGTGTGCGTGTAATGTGTCCGCGCACGCATGCGGGTGGAGAGATATAGTTGTCGTCACACTGATAAAACAGTGTTGATAATTTTATTCAGGGAAGTGCTCCTCTTTAATGTAGATGTGAGCTGAACTGGAAGAGCCTGCTGTCTATAAGCGCTTTCATTGTCATAAACCATTAGATGTATTTAAAGTTAAACTACAAAGAATAATGAAACACAAACAAATATCTGGTGATCTATTTATATATATATATATATATATATATATATGTATATATATATATATATATATAAATGTGGATTTACCAGTTTAAAATGACTTGTTTTGTGTTGTGATGTCAGACCATCATGCACCGCTGGCTCAAGCAGGATATGGGCACAGCAAGCCCACATTTAACCATGGTGCTCAGCAGGGTTTCAGCTTCTTCTGCCAGCTAGGGTTACTTACATCAACCAATAATTGACAGTGGCACTCACAAAGAGGCATATAAATATAAGGACACACATTTTGAGAAAAATATAAGCTAGATTGTGAAGCATAGTTGAAATTTTCCTTTCCCAGAGTCACTTTTACACCTAAATATTAGGCAGGTGGGATGCAGTGAGTTTAAATAAACATACTTAAATAAAACTTCATTTTATGCTTTTGTGCACTAATAGTGTGCAGAGCTGCTGCAGCTTCATACGACTGCAATAGAGCTCAGTTAACCCAAGATCAAAGGTATGGTTGCAGTAAAGAGGGGCACCGACTCTCTGCTCTCCAAGGACAGTGCTGTGCTGAGCTCAGCGTCAAAGCCACTATCTGTTGGGTGTGCAGCCTTGGGGAAGTTCACAGCAAGTTACTCTATGTGTCAAGGTGCCCTTTCTGTCTGACAACTGCGTACTAAGATTCCAGTCCTCTTATCTAAAGCTTTAACTCTTCACATAACCTGCATGGTGGTGTGCAAGCACAATGTTGCCACTTTTTGTGTATTATGACTGCAGTTCATTCCACAGCATGATTTATGCAGTGATTATGTTAAAAATATACATTTTTTTTTTTTCACTTTAACATTTGTTTAGATTAAGTAGTATCATAATCCATTATCATTTTGATAGATGTATTGACATATCTCATGCACTTCTGCGAAAGTAGATAACTGACATTTGAATAGACGTAAAGAGATTTTAATTCAAGGTGACTGTGATTGCTTCTGCGCAGTCCTAAATTTGTTCCTGTGGTTTGGAGCAGCGCACAGAATTACATGCTGTGAACTGAATTCCTCAGTCTGTCTTTGCTTGTTTTGCAGAGGCCCACTTGGGTTTGGGCTTGGAGCAGCACACACAGCACAGTCAAGTGAATGCACTTTATCTTTTCTGATCAATGGTGCGGGATTACAGAGGCCTACAGAGTGTGAGGCCTGGCTTCTTGGCAGACGTGGCACTGTGCTCAGCATGTAATTATTTATTATAAGGCAAACAAGGAAGTAGGATGAAGGCAAATGGTTTGTAAAGATTTATATTAAGGCAATCAATTTACGTGTTTAATTATTATTATTAGTGCAGTACATTATAGAAAGCTGTGGGGTTACAGAGGCAAATGAGAAAAAAGTGAAGAACGCCACATTTTCATCTGGTGGGGCTGACATCATGTGTGTGCAGATAGACTTGTGTACTGCACATAATGTATATGGCTTCCAATTTATAGGCCGGTTGTACTTCAAGGCTTTTTTTTTTTTTTTTTACCACAGTTTTTT
>VUQI01008790.1:3041-27736 GCA_015106735.1 Paratilapia polleni | reverse complement strand
TGCTGTGTCTGTGACTGAGTGTACCGTCTGGACTGTGTTGACTCGCTCCTCTCTGGATGCTTTGGACGAGTTTGTGGACAGCTGAAAGCAGCTTGTCGTCAGCAGATCACTGGTGTTTTTAGCCACCGGCTGTACCTGGGACCTTATCTGCTGACATCTGGCAACATTTTTGGATGGAGCACTTGTGATCCTTTCTTGTGCTGATTCCCTCTTAAATACCAAAGACTGGAGATTTGATCCTGGTCAATGTATATAGCACTTACCTCAACTCCCCCAGAAATGAAGTAAGTACTATGCATTTTCATTTAAGGATAATACATGTTTACTTCTTTTACTTTTTTCGCCTCTTTTACTCCAGCCACTTAATGATTTTTAAGTTTATTTTAATATATAATGCAAAATATAACAAAAGCTCTTAAACTTTTCTGGTAAAAAAAAAAAACTTTGAAGTTCTTTATTTTAATATCTTTCAGTTTGGACTCCTACTTCAGTATGTTTAGTTTTAGTCAGACCTCCAGTAATTCTTCATGGCTTTACAGTCCTGTAATGCAATTAATCTGACTAACCCCTCAGCCAAGATTAACCGGTTTAGAAGATGATCTCATTAGTGACTGAGAAGAAGAAACTGTATGTGTGTGTTTTTGTACAGGTCTGAAATATGGTTTTGTACTGAACATTTAGTCAGATCTGATTATACTCAAAGAAACTTCACTTTTTAAATTTTTTAAAATTTTATATTTACAGTTTCTAAAAAAAAAATACAAAAAAATCCCAGACCCATCTGACTGTGAATTTAAATTCGACGCTTCTCAGAATTATTTGTTAGGGCACAATATTTAATTATAAGTTTATAAAATGTTAATAACAAGAAGAATTCGCCTTCCCGTAAAATTGTGACACAAAAACACGTTGTTATTTCCTTCTGGTACAAAATGATAATAAATAATGCAGCTGCTGCGGTAGCTGTAACTCTTAGCTCTATATTTTTCCCATTCATCCATCATTGGGTCACACAAACCTGCTCTCTCATCTGTCTCTGACTTGGTGAGAGAAGTGTTAATGAGAGGATCATGGCAGAGTGTCGCCTGCGTCGTCTCATAGTGCTAAAAATACTGAAAGGGAGAGGAAAAGGGGGACATTCAATTAGCAGCACTCATCACTCTTGTGGAATAGGATTACTACGTAATGGTAATTTTTTAATTTCTGGGGTTTTATGAATTCCTCCAGCTTTTGTCTGAGGAATGAAATCACACCAAGGTAAAGTGTAATGTGGCTGCTATTTGCCTGCATTTTGCATGTTTTTTTTTTTTTCTCCATATTTCACGCATTCAAATTAATAAGAGGAGCTATGACTCATCCTTCTGTGTGCATGGAAGCTGACCAGGTGGTCTTCTTATAGCTAAGCTTTCGACACTGCAATACACAAAGCTGAGAGAGGTGTGTGTGAGTCAGTGACTTAGTGTGCATTTTCATGTGGAATTGTCTGCATACACAAAAAAAACCCAACAAAGAACCTTCGGTTGTGAGATTGCTTTCCATATGCAGCCTCTTGATTTGAGCTCCCTGTTTTGCCTTTGATAAAGCTTAAGCTTCCATTTGTGTGTTTTAGACCATGAACCCCAGGTGTAAGGGGAAAGGTCAGGGTCACATTATTTTGTCTTTGCTGTTCTTAGTAATCCATCACAGCAGAAATTTTAATGGGTTTATTGAATAGCGACAAAGTCACTTTTAGTTAGTTCAATGGACAAAAGAGATATCAAACCAAGCAAGTCAATCTGATATATTTTTCCTTTAACTTGTTGCAGAGGCACTAATACACACTATAGTGCTTGTAATGTTCTCTTTTTTTCAGGCATTTTCTCTTACAGTTTTTGAACACTTGCCTAACTGTCGTAATTGACACAGCTGGCTCTCTTCTCATTAAAAAAATGCATTCACACCTCAGTGGGACTACAGGAAGCTGCTCTGGGCTTCTCATTATGGGAAATCGTGTTTTATTCAATTCATTACGCCCCCTCCCCCTATGATTATGAGAGTTTGAGTGTTTACTGAGAGAGAGAGAGAGAGAGAGAGAGAGAGAGAGAGAGTACATCTAAAGGTATTTTTGTTTTCAGCAAACATTTGACAGTTTGGTATTTTCTTGTTTTTTTTTTTCTTCCTTTCTCTTTTTTTCACTGCTGGAGGATGAATAATAATGTACAGTGGCTTTTACGAGAGGACTTTTGCTGATATTTGTCTACAGTGTAAACCACATAATTTAATAATAAACAGTAATATAGTAATCTGATGTAATGTCCACTTTACTTACTAAAATTTTGAATAGCTAGTGTTATTTTATCAAAGTATGGGGTAACAGTTTTGCATAAAACTGTAACAAAAGTCTATACTAAGGTAATTGGAGCTAAGTAAACTGATATGAGATGCTACATGCTTGAAGTATTGCCCCAAAGGACTGTGGTTTCAGAAGCAGCAGCTTCCATCTTTCAGAATGCTCTCGTAACCATGAACAAACAGTGTTAGAGTGACAGCTTGGCGATGCGTGAATGCTCAACATTTTTCATCACGCAGTGTTTCCATTTGAGCTATAAACATTTTTCAAAAGATCCTGTATTTTGTTGTAGAATTAACAGAGCCTTCTTTCTCACAGTGGCCGCACATGACAGAATATGACCATGTGATGTACTGCATAGAGAACAAAAATGTGCTATGGCCAAGAGTGTGTTTTTGATATGGTCTGGCTTGATGGTTTTGTTTTTGATAAATAGGCCTTTCACTTGTTCTTTCTCTCTATCACAGTGCCAACAGTATGCCTAAACAAGTGGAGGTGAGGATGCACGAGAGTCACCTGGAGCCTATTGAGGCCAGGCCCCAGTCAAAATGTGCCAAAATATGCTCCAAAATGTTCAAGAACCTTCTTCTCACTCTCACTGTCCTTGGTAAGTTATCTCATTATCACTTTTTTTCTTTCATTCTTTTTTTTCTCAGGAGCCTAATAAAAAGCAGGGCATGCTAAACATGGATACTGACTATCACTGAGCTTAGTCTTCTGTTAACACAGAGCTCAATTATGCAGCTTGCTTTTGATATCTGGAGGAGATGCCATCTGTGCTCAGCGTGACAGACAGTAAGATGACTGGGTGTTCTGAACTTCTGAACAGCTCTTTGCCACCTGTTGCTATCAAAAGCTCTGTGCTGCACCGGACATCCAAACAGCCTCTGGTGATGCATGAAAAGCACTGTCATTATAGCAGTGGCTCATTGGTCTGTGAGGAAAAAAAAAAATAGAAAAGGAAAGGACATTAGGTCTTAAATTAGACTTGTTTAAGCAGTACATATAGTTTGTTGTGCTCGACATTTATGTGTTCCCTCCGAGTCACACAGTTTATAAGCACAGGATGTGACCTTTTAAACTCTAAATTAAAAAACGTGTTTACGTTTATTTACGTTGGCTTATTTAGTATCTTACTGTATCACACTTGTATACATGTGGGTTTGTGTGAGCATGCGTAATGTGTACATCTCATGGCACTTGGCTGGACGCTCACAAAGCAAGTGAGCCAGCATGATCGTTGATCATCTGTCACTTGGTAGAAGAGACCCTGAATGGGAACTTGCAAATGGTCTAAAGAGAAGGCACAGGAAATCAAGTGCCATCC
This sequence comes from Paratilapia polleni, assembly GCA_015106735.1. Lineage (NCBI taxonomy): Eukaryota > Metazoa > Chordata > Actinopteri > Cichliformes > Cichlidae > Paratilapia > Paratilapia polleni. The sequence goes on along the minus strand of VUQI01008790.1, from coordinate 24,080 downwards.
AAAACCATTGGGTGTGCAGAATCCACAGGATGCTGCTAGACTGGGGGATAGATTAAAGCACTCAAGACTACTTAGATTAAAAAAAAAAAAGATGGAGGGCTTGTGATCAGTTTGTGTTATGAAACAACATATTGGGCTGTGTTATCTTTGGCAGAGGAAGTGCAGCCCCGGGAGGATGTTGGAGTTTTGTCTGGCCTAAGACAGACAGACACAGAGGCCAACCACCAGGCCTGGTAGGCAGGGGAGTGGGGGGTGAGAGCATACAGAGGTCAACTTTACTTTTTGGCAGGAACAGTGTGTGGCAGGAAAAGAGCTGTTCGTTAGAGGAGACATTATGGGCTAAGGGTCAGCAAGGATTTTGTTTGAGACTAGATGATCTTTCAAATGTCACAATATTCAGGCTTTTAAAGAATGGTGACCAGAGGAAAGGTAAGGTTGCAAAATGAAAAAAAAAGATAATAAGATAATATGAAAATAATAGAAATAGCTCAGTGAAACACAAAGTGAGCCTGAGAATAGTGTCAAACACCTTTTTTTCCCCGTCATTTATTGAATCTTTTGAAGAAAGAAAAAAAAAAAAGTCCTCAAAAAAAATGTAGAGCTTGCAGAGATGACAGATGCTTCACCAGTGAGCCTGGCATGCTGCCTCCTCCTCTCTGCTTTAAAGAAATCTGAAATTAATCTTCCATGAGCTTTACTCTCCTTTGGCAGGTTTCCTTTTTATCTCCACAAGTCACTGTCCTCCCTAAGTATCTAGCAGATATCTTCTTCTACATTACCAAACAACTGAAATGATAAGGCGGGAAGCAGTTACTAAGATGTCTTCGAGGACAAATCATCAGAGAACTGTTATTTCATAGTTTGAATTGAAGATATTCTCAGGTAGCCAAGAATTCAATCATAGTATTTTTGTTATGTATTATTTGCATGTAATGTCTGACTTAGTTTGTTTCTAAAAATTTAAATCTCTGACATAATTTCAGATTTTGGGATTTTTCACGCATTTACTTTTCTCTTTGCACTACAGGTGTGATCTTGGGGGCTGTAGCAGGGATGCTGCTTCGAGTTGCTTCCCCAATCCACCCAGATATCGTCATGGTGATTGCTTTTCCTGGAGACATCCTGATGAGGATGCTGAAGATGTTGATCCTGCCACTCATTATCTCCAGTTTAATTACAGGTGCAGTGTAAATGATTACAGCTAAATATATTAGGAATATTAAGCTCTTAATCAATGCCTTTTGCTGCTCGAATACCACTAAAATAGACATGATTAAAAAAGCCATAATGCACATGGTCAAATACCCTTATATCATCTACTAATTGTCTTTGCATACAGCCTTCATGTCTTGCAGCATTGAGTCAACATTTCCACTGGATACAACCTAGTAATTACCAGGCAAACATGATCTTGCTTGTTTTGGGTGCAGGTCTAGCCGGTCTTGATGCCAAATCTAGCGGTCGCCTGGGCACCAGAGCTATGGTCTACTACATGTCCACCACTATTATTGCTGCTGTCCTGGGAGTCATCCTGGTGTTGGTCATCCATCCTGGCAACCCCAAACTGAAGGAGAATCTGGGCGAGGGCGAGAAAAATGAAGATGTGTCCAGTCTGGATGCCTTCTTTGATCTGATCAGGAACCTCTTCCCAGAGAATCTGGTGCAGGCTTGTTTCCAGCAGGTAATGGATTAAAAGGATTTATTCAAACTTAGAAAGTCTGTGTGTGATATCTCAAGGCCTGTCTTAGTACTGGATGAGTGCCATCTAGTCACTTAATAGGGAATATTAGATAAAGTCTGACATACCAAAACAGCTGCACATGTAAGCAAAACATTTTACAGTCATTTATCTCATCACTAATTATGCTTTATGCTTAATTTACTTCAGATTCAGACGGTCACAAAGAAGGTGGAGGTGGTTATTGAGGACGATGCCAATGCCACCTCTATGGAGGGCCTAGTGGCTAACATTACAAAGGAGCCTCAGTACGTCATCAAAAAGTCACTCCAATTCAAAAGTGGCATGAATGTTTTGGGTATGTAACATGTATTCCAACTGAAAACACATAGTGCTGTAGCTACAGTTTATGGACAAGTAACATTAAACAAGATTACAGCCCTGCTTAGGAAAAGTGCTTAGAGCTAAATGTTGACATCACCATGCTAACATGAACACAATGACAAAGCTGCAATGCTGATGCTAAGCAGGTATATACAGTGTATATATACCTATTTACCACATTCATCATCTTAGCCAGCTTAGCCATCATCATGTCAGCATTTGCTAACTAGCACAGTACATAGAAATATAGATGGAAGGCTGATAGAAATGCTATACATGTTTAATAGCTGAGACATTTCTATCAAAACCACAGTGGAAAGAGAACAAGTTAGGGAATAATCAGAGTCATTTGAATTCATTCCTTTGTCACCATATATTTCTTGATTTAATTTCATGGAAAATAGTTGTTCAGATATTTCAGTCATATTTTAGAATATGAGGCTAGAATTACTGGAAATAGGCTTTGACAGCTGCAAATATCTGGACAGGCCTATTGGTTTTTAAATGGAAAACCTATCATCTTATAACAATTCCCTGATGCTGGATACATCTCACCCTTCAGCACTAGTATCCAAATTTGACACATTTATGATTTTCTGTCACAGGTCTGATTGGTTTCTTTATTGCATTTGGCATCTGCATGGGCAAGATGGGAGAGAAGGCCAGACTCATGATTGAATTCTTCAATATCCTCAATGAGATTGTGATGAAACTTGTCATCATGATCATGTGGTTAGTGTCACTCAAGATTCCCATTGACTCCTTTTGAAACTCATTTAAGTCATTTGAGTCAGAAATGACTTAATTGAATGCATTTTTTGTTCATTCCAAGTTATTTGTCTAACATTTTAAAAGATGATAGCTGAATTATAATAGGCAGAATTTGTCAGAGTTAACTATATCTCAAGCTAAATGATTAAATGTGTGCTTTTTTTCATCTCATCAGGTACTCTCCCTTTGGTATTGCCTGTCTGATTTGTGGCAAGATCATTTCCATTAAGGACCTGGAGGTCGTGGGTAGGCAGCTGGGCATGTACATGGTGACAGTGATTATTGGGCTCATCATCCACGGAGCAATTTTCCTGCCTAGCATTTACTTTGTTATCACCAGGAAAAACCCCTTCACCTTCTTCCTGGGCATCTTCCAGGCCTGGATCACTGCTCTGGGGACAGCCTCCAGGTCAGTATCAGAATGAATGTATGGGTGAATGGATGACTTTGTCTTAATATTTAAACAAATGATTATACATTTATAATCTAACTTTTGCCTTTCCCCTCCAGTGCTGGTACACTGCCTGTCACCTTCCGCTGTCTGGAAGAAAATTTGGGTATTGACAAAAGAGTGACTCGTTTTGTGCTCCCAGTCGGTGCCACCATCAACATGGATGGAACTGCCCTGTATGAGGCTGTGGCTGCCATTTTCATTGCCCAGATGAATGGCGTCAATCTTGACCCTGGTCAGATTATCACTGTCAGGTCAGAAAAAAAAAAACAGCTTTGTACTTAATATTTAACATCCCATCCTACCTTATACCTGTATAAAAATAGGTTTCAGAAATGGACTCATCCAGAACAGATTAATTTGACTACAGTTCTTCCAATGAAGATATTCTTAGTCACCCTACTAAGAATTGCAATTCTCATGCTAACCAGGAAACTTTGCCAGAAACATCAATCACTTGCTCTTTTCATCATAACACTCTTTCTAAAATACTCTTCTCATAATGTAGTGAGCTGCAGATAGATGACCTTAGCAGTGACATTTTTATGGCATATAAATCCATGAACCTTCAAATTAAACATCCTATCTTGCTCTCATCTCTATGAATCTCTTATCATAAACGATGGAGGACCCACTCAGCCCATGCTCTTTACACAAGCACCATCTAAAATGAATGTCTTCATCTGTAACTGTGAGATACAGTGCTGTAATGTTCATTGGTGTTTGGAGAGGTGCATCAGGGTGTAAAGAATGAGGTTAGAGAATGGGATTGAGTGCTGCTTTCCTATGTCTTCACCCAGTCTGACAGCCACCTTGGCCAGTGTTGGGGCCGCCAGCATTCCCAGTGCCGGCCTGGTGACTATGCTGTTGATCCTAACTGCTGTAGGCCTGCCAACCCAAGATATCAGTCTCCTGGTTGCTGTCGACTGGCTGCTGTAAGTTTTACAAAAGAAAAATGTATATTGTGGTTACATACTGCAAGGTACATTTCCCTTTGCTTCTGTATTAGGGTTATGGAAACCTTTCCCAGTATGCAAAACTGTCTTTTATGCTGATTTTTGTCTCATCAGTGATCGATTCAGGACCTCAGTGAATGTGGTGGGTGACTCCTACGGTGCAGGCATCGTGTACCACATGTCAAAGGCAGAGCTGGATGAGCTGGACGCGCACATGGCTAAGTCCGATGACATTGAAATGATGACGAAGACCCAGTCTTATTACGATGACATGAAGAACCACCACGAAAACAATTCCAACCAGTGCGTCTTAACCGCTACCGCTACCACAACTGCTAGCGCCACTGCTAACAATTCTGTTGTAGTAGATGAATGCAAGGTACATTTAATGCTTACGGACATAGAGACTTGTATATAACCCTCTCGCCTGTTGCACGCGCACCCTGTACTTTGCTTGATTCTGTTTTATGCATTGCATCTTTGTTTACAACAATGCAAATACACCTGCTGTTATTTTATTTCAGAAGTGAAGCAATGGAACAATGGATGGATGTGTACATTGTTTTATGTTTTCATTCTTCTGGAATAGCAGCTTTTCTGTTGGGAAAAAAATTACAGCTCATGTCAAAATGTTATTCAGTGTCAGTGCAAAAGTAGGATAAATCATCTCTCCCTCAACAGTTAGCCTAATCTAATGACTGTAGCCTGTTGGCGATTGGCTCTAATTCAAATTCAAATTCAAAGGTAGAGCCAGATAATCCTCATTATGACCCTGGGGAATTATTTAGGAGCCCCCCCTCTATTAAAAGTTCAGAATACTTTTATTAATAAACATTTTGACACAATTATGTTTCTTTAAAGATATTTTAAACATCGTTTTAGCCATTTTTTTGCTCAATTTATTGTCCAGTGTGGTGCATTCTGCTTTATCTTTAAATGTAGCTGATTTTAATTGTTAAACAGGTGTGTTTCCAGAGGTTTGCCATTTGCTGTAGGATTTAAGATACAGAGAGGGAAGTGTTAGAGCTAATTAGCAGTTCATATATTCCCTACACACCAACTACCACACTGGCAGTGAGTCACTCCCTACAAGGTTTTTTTTGCATTTTGACACCATCTATTTCTGTCCATTGTGAGAACTGTGTTGTGAAATCTAGAGGTGCGAAGTAGCTCCCATAATGTAAAACATTTTAAATCCAATCTCTGAATGTATTCCAGTCTTTTAGAATATTATATGGGAGTTCATAATGCTTGCTCTCTGACACACGCAGGCGGGCGGAAAAGGTCTACTGATGAGCCTATTCATTTATTAAAGGATGAAGGACGTTACCTAGCAACGCTGGTAACCTGTCACACAAGCAATCTGACCATGGAAAAAAGTTATATCCTCCTTTCTGAGACTTGCTTTATTAATGGACATTTACATATAAATGTGACACAAAGGCTTGCTATTTCCAGTACCGTCCACACCATTTTTTTCCCTGTTTTCTGTTCTGTTTTGCCTCACTCACATTTCTAACCCCATTTCAAGGTGCAATGAACCACTGTAGAGTGCTTGCAGAATAGCTAAAACATAACAGTGCATTACTTCAGTAGTGTTTTTTTTTATGTTATGTGTATATTTTGTATTAATAATTTATTCTTTTGTATTTTTTTTACTGCTTCTTGAGTTTGTTTTCACCATACATTTGTGGTCTATTCCCAGGTCAGTAAAAGAAACTCCTGTGTTAGGACTGCCATGAGCATGTATGATCATCAGTGATTGTCCAGGAGTTCCAATATCCGCCATAGTCTTGCTTGTTGCAAAATAGCAATTCTATCTAAGAGGTTTTTAATTTGTTTTTAATTTAAAGTACTAGGGCTGTAGTCAACCAAAGAAAATCTTTATTAGCTGAAATTATTCTTACCCTCAAACCAATTCATTGGTCATGGGGAGAATAATCTTTCTCTAGATTAACTAAATCAGCCACGCTGCACTGAGTGTACTTTACCTTCTAGCCTTATTTGCCAAAACAAATAATAGATAAACAAAAAAGCTATTATACAGAGGATGTTAAATCATTTCTACCTAGTCATTTTGTACTGAAATTAAAACAACGGACTTTGAGCCAACCAGCCAACCAACGGGCTACGTGTTCTGACCAATAAGTTTGACAGTTCTCCATTTTTCTCTTTTGATGAAAGAGGAGGATTCATATCCACCTAGGTCTTGGTGTAACTACTGCAGTGCTGGGGCTGAATCTGTTGCTCAATGCACCTGCTGTTATAAAAGTAAAATGTATGCACTCATAGTCTCAAGAATTTAACATTAAAGATGGTCAAAATATGTAGTGTGTTTTTAAAAAAAAAAAAAAAAAAAGCCACACTACTGACTTTATTGACATGGTGTCAATTAGTCTGGAGCTAACACTGAGGAAATGTTAAAAAAAAGTTACACTTTTCAATCTCCATCCAAAATTGTTTTCCCAGGTAGTTAAAAATTATGGATCAATCCTGGAAGGATGTTCTCCTTATGAAAGTAACACCAATTGCCAGACCAGTGACAATTTGGTCAGCTGACCTGTTGATCTAGGTGCTATAGTCTTACAAAGCACTATAGCTATAGCTATAATACCCAAAATTACAAAGAATGTTGTAAATGGCATTTTTGGTTTACAGTAATATAATTTAATTACTATACCATATTTTAGTTTAAAGACATCATATAGCAGGATAGACTTAAAAAAGCAGCTTTTCTGATGGTATACGACTAAATCATGGTCAGCCATACTTTATAGGCTAAGTCTAATTGAGCAATCAGATTACCTAATTGAGATATTTCATAAGTGCGAGCACTGAATCAATAATGCAGTGAAAATATAAGCTCTTTTGACCAAAGTTTTATAAAAATGTATCGTGTTTTTTTTCTTATTTAGTATGTGCCTTGGATCCACTGTTTAGATCTTCTGCTAACTTCTTACAGGTAACCTCAGCCACTAACGGCTCCGCTGCGGAGTGCACGCTTGTTGAGGAGGAACCATGGAAACATGAGTAATGGCAGCACAGAGATCCCCTGCTTCTGGGCTCCACAAGCTTTCCTATCTGGTGATAAATGAGAATGAATGAAAAATCACATGAACAGAACTACTAATTGTTTTTTTTTTTTATGTAGCTTAGTTTTCTTTTTTTTATTTTTCTTAGTCCCTTTAAAATTTTACCTTTCTATGTGACTTATGATACTAATTCACTTAACTGTGAAATGATAACATAGGCATACCTCACCTGTTAGAGTACAGTTATGTCCTGTATAGCAGATACTTGCACAACATACTTCAAGGCTTGGGGAGGGAAGGAAGAGAGAAAAACAAACGTTAGATAAGCTATTCTTACATCTTGGTCCCATGTTTGTATGAAGAGTGAAGAAGTGGCAATATAGCATGGAGATGCACTATGTCCATCTTCCAAGTTTCTTAAAGGTGAATCATTATTTTAGTGTCAAAGGACAAGTGGGAGTTGGAGGATAATCATGACAACCAATGCAATTTGTAATGAAATCCCCTTCTTTCCATCCCTGTCAGTACTATCACAATGCGTGCACAAGGCCACTGTTTTTTGTTTTCATCTCAGCCCCTTTAAAGTGCTTGCCCAATATTATCCACTATCCCTGAGGACCAGCAAACTGATGAAAGGGTCAGAGAGGAACATCAATGAACAGGAAACCCATGCTGAGCCTCATAACCTACAATCAGTATGATAGTGGAATTATAAAGCACAAATCATACCATGGATCCCAGTTACCCCCTCATGTTTTTCTTTTTTTGTCTACTGTGTAGAAAAGGGACCTTTTTCTTTGTGTCACCCATTGGGTGATATTTAAAACTAATTTGTGTGTGATAGAGAGAGTGCTAAGGTCAAAGCATGACCAAGTCAATTAAAGGGACCAAACAGGCAGAAAATCAATCAGCTCACAGAGGCCTTTGAACTGTCACCATGACATCCATTTTCTTAAATTGTCCATTTATAACTGGCTGGCATAGCAAGTGATCATTTTTCTCAAAACTTAATGCGCTGCCCTTAAAATGAAAATGTATACAATACTCTCTATTTTCACCAAAAACAAGAATTCTTTGATGCCAATGAAAAGAAATTTCAATTAGTTTTAAAACTAAATATAAATGTAAATCTAAATGGCATACCTGCATAAATTGTAGCAAAAGTAAGAGATTATATTGAGCACAAATAAAGAAAAAAGCACAAATAAAGCCAAAATGTGAGTGCATATCAATGTTGACAATAATCTTTCCAATTTTAAAAAAGTAATTTTAAAAATAAGCAAGAAAAAATACAAATACTCAGGCTTGTATATTTACTCTTTTCCAGGGAAAACATGTTTTAACCCTAAAATGTTTACTTGTTTGCTGGAGCGTTCTTCCTCAAGAAAATGGCCTCTTAACAGCACAACTTTAAAAAGCTTTGTCTGTGAAAAATAGTAACCCTTAGAGCAAAGGTCTTTGTTGAAAGAAAGTTATACTATAATATCACAATATGATGGGAAAGTAAGCTTTCCAGAACATACAGTAAGCGCATACATATTTCAGACTGCATTCCAGTGGCTGAATGATCCTGTGAACCGGTGTACTAGAAAGGACAGACATAGTTATTATTAAACACTGGCAGAGCACAAAAGGTGAACCGATAGAAACATTTATAAAAAGAAATTGAGAAAGAAGTAGAGCAGCGCTCAGCTGTCAGATGGATTCTTGGCTTGCACAAATAGAGACAGATCCTCTTTGGGGAGACCTGCCAGTTTCTTGCTTAGCCAGATCTAAAAAGGTAAACAATATATTTTTGCCACCAGAGCTCAAGACTGTTTCCACAAACCCTAGATGCTGCAGCTGTGTGTCCATATAGTGAGAAGGTAGTTGAGGAAACTCAGAATATGACAATGGATATGCACAGTTATATGCCAGAATGTTCCAATTATCAGGTAATACACATATATTCTTCTCCAAGAACCAAATGACTCAAGAAAAAGAAAGTATGGCAAACACACAAACAAAGCAGGACTACTGGCTGTTAATTTTTTGGTGTGTGTGTGTGTGAGAGAGAGAGGTGAAACTTATGTGATGTTGATGTGAATTTGATTTCTTTGTAAGGATTGTATTCTTCTCTCCTCTCTTGTTTCTTTTCATTTGTGCTGAATGACCTTGCCTTGAAGGTGTTCATTTCAAACAAATGGCAATTAAAGTAACAGTAGGAAACCTAACACAACACCTAGTGCAGCACTCTGTCATTTATCTATTTTTATACATCACAGTGTGCGTGCGGTGTTCCGCTCAACACACTGTATACACTGCATCCGCACACCGACTGACACACATAGACCATTTTCACATTGTTCTCCAGATGCACACATATAAACAAAACTGCAAAAAACACTTAAACCTTGAAGGTCACTACATTTAGAATTGTAATGAGTGTATACAGAGTATAGCACTGACACACTAACATCTTGTGATCTTCAGGACAAAAATTTTATATATATATATATATATATAATATCTCCAGTGAGTAGATGATAGTGTCACCGATGGGGATTGTGTGTTGGACCAATATTATGTTCAAACTCACGGTTTTAGAAGCATGAATTAAAATAATATAAGTATTTTTTGCAGCACTATCTTAAACGCATGATATTTTGAAGTGCCTCCTTGCACTTTGTGTATATATTGTAGGTAACAGATGTTTTTTGTTTGTTTTGTTTCTTTGGGGGGTGGGTTATTGAAATGGTATGTAGGAATATAGTTTCATTCCTGTGACATTTTTAAATGTAATCCTCTAGAAAAAAAAAAAATCATCCATGTCCTGAGTAAAATTAGATTAGACAAAATGTATAGAGAGGAAGTTATGTCATAAATTGCTTGTTTTTTTTATTATCTAATCCCTGTTAACTAGTTGTTTTAATTAACTGTCACATTCCAGCATATAAATATCTTCTTTTTTTTATCTAATGTAAGTGTTTTGAATGTTTGCTCCATGAAGATATAAGCAGTGTGAATTCATTTTCATTGTACATACATAAATATATAATTGTTCTGTTCAGTGGCAATGCAGAATTTTCCAGAAATTATAGTGATCCTGCAAAAAAATACTGTTTGCATGAATAAGAGAAAGAAAGAGACTGATAAAGAGCGAAATAAAAATGAACACGGGGAAGTTTCTGGTTTGATAAGGGGGCCAACATGAGTTATTTGAGTAGAAAATTATTATTGTAAAGGTTCTTGATAAGAGAGACAGAAAAGGGAAAAGGTCAAATTTGCCCTGTATGTAGGCTAGAGCGATGAATCAAACAAAGCCTAGGAGATGATATAAGAGAAAGCTCAAACTTCAATTGTATTCAAATGCCTGTTACAGTATAGAGCAACATTCCTCAGGTGACTCATCTAAACACATTTTGTCTTTTCAAAGGAGAAAACTGGCTTTAGTCTCAAACATCTTTGTTTACCTGGTGCATTTAAAGCTGCAAGACATGGACATCTAGATCTTTTAGATTCTGTGTTAGTGTGTCCATATACCACATCTTCTCACATTTGAACTCTATCATGTCATCAACATCAAGGAGGTTTATAGAAATACTACTTAGTAAACTGCCTTTACTCAACTTGCCTTTTTACTTTCTGCACAGAAACTATATGCACGCACAAACATCTGGAATTGCTTAGCTAAATGGTACTGACTATGTGGAAAATGATTGACAACAAAGAGCCAGTATATCTTCCAGCCTGTCCTTTTCTACTGAAATGTGTCTTTTTGACGAAACTCATACACAGAGCAGTTAACCTGTTTCACTCCTGCCTACAATGTCCTTTCCAGATCTTACTTTTCTAGGCCTTCCCTCTTTGTAAAGCTGTAGTTATCTTGATGTAAAGGCAGAGGTTATGTGTGGGGGAAATTCACTATTGAGAAAAAAATGAATTCTTTCCTCAGTCTATGGTATACATAAAAATCTGTTTCTACATATCAATAAGTGTTGTACCTTTGGTGTACATATACAAATATAACTAATAAATGTTGATTGATAACTAAACTGTGGCTACTGTTTGGAGACTTTTTTTAAAAAAAATTCCATGGTTGTGTCTCTTGTCAAATAACTTTCACATAAATACACATAAATATATATCTGTTCTGAGTGTATAGTTGTTATAGCATTACTCTAAAACATGTGCTGTTTAAGAAGGTAAGGGCTAAAATGGACAATGAAATGTTTACTGCCTGTTTTAAGCACCTCTAGCCCACTTTGCTATTTATGTATTGATCTCAAGATTAAAGTAATAAATACTGACAATTTTATAGGTGACGCAGTTGCTAAAGAAAAAAAAAAAGCTTTGTTGAACCCATTTTTGTTGTTGAAAAGAGACAATATACAGGCTTTTGAACTTCAGTCATTGTTTATGAATACAGATAGAGTGCATAATAAGTTTATGAGACCACCACCAAATGTAAGGTTTATGCCACAGCTGCCCTAAATTAACAGTATTGGTAGATAACGTAATCATTTTTTATGCTTCTGTAATGGTTAATCCACCACTATGTGCAAGCTCTTTAATCGAAATGATATTTTTAATGCTAAAATATAATTATTGTTGTTAACCATGAATTTTCAAATTCACAGTTTTACAAAAAAGCAGAAAAAAATAGTAAAGGACATTATTATTTTTTGATTAAGATGCTAAATTACACTTATTTACTTGCATTCCTGAACAGAAAAGTTAGTTTTAGGTGTTGAATGTTATACTTGATTAATTTCTGATTTCGATGAAGTCCGGTATGCCAGCTCAAATTTGGGTATAAAAACGTGAATTAAGTTTGAAATTCCTCATTCCTGTTCAAAATGGTAAAAGAACTCACCGAAAAGGGGAAAAAAGAGCACTTTGTGATACTGGATGCTCTTATTTTTATGACAGATGGTCTAATAAATTTGTTAAGCACTGTAAATTGTATTAAAGCTAATAAAAAGTTAAATCATCAGCAGACAATAGCTGGTGGTTGTCCCATATGCCATAGTCTTTATAGAGAAGAGGCACTGATCCAGGTAAATGTAAGTAAGTCAGTATGACACTGCATCATTACTGTAGCAAATTTGTCAATAACATTATAGTAAACTGACAGGAGACTTGTGCTGGTTTTTCCTTGTTGACATATGCAACAACTAGATTATAGCTTGCATTTTTTATGTGACATGTCTTGAAAGAAGCAACTGAGACAATAAACTGATGAGGAAACTCTTTACTGCAGTCAAAAATAAACCGAGCAATATGACCTTTTTTTCATAGACTTCTATATATTTGCACGTTTTCTGTAACCAAAAGAGCCGCTCCTTGCTAAATTAAAATTAAAATGAATTGTACTATAAGGACTTCTGCATTGGCTTCAATTTTCAGGCCTATATGACCATTCATCTTTTATATACAGTCTGCGCATTTAAGTCTTTTTGATTGCAGAATTAACTTGAATAGCTTTATGAAAATATTTCAGTGTATTATACAGTGTACTGTATAATAAATGCATGGAAAACAAAACAAAACAAAAAACCCCCAATATACTTCTCTGTTGTCTTTGTGACTACATTGCATGCATGTTAATACAGAAAAGATGCAATCTATGGCTTTCAAAATGGCTCTTTCTCTCTTTCTGATTCCTGTGTAAACATGTTCTCTCCTCACAACCCCGGTGCCATGGAAACTTCTCTTCCTGTTACGCAGAGCAGTGTAACCACTTGCATTTCCTGTCATGCCACACCATTCAGTCACTCCCTTTTGTCCTTACACAGAAAGTAAGAGTAATTATTGAGAGAACACCACATTCCAGCATATCTATTTCTATACACATTTATTTCATTCAAGACTTTACAAATTCTTTCATCTACATCTTTTGTTAATTTGTCATGAAACCTGCCTACTCTAGTACATTTGCCACTTCTCTTCCAAACAAATCATTTTAGAGCAAAAAGGAACAAGTCAGAAACAAAAATCTGTTTGCAATCACTGGCTATAATTCAGCTTTATACTGAAATCCAGGCAAAAAAGAGCTGGCACACAGGAATTGATATTGATATGACAATGTATATTTTAGCAAAGAGAAGGTAAGTAGAAAAACTGCAGCATTTTGTTTACATGTTTGAATGTACAGCGACTGGCACATGAGGCTTGAGCAAAGCACACACTTCGTCATTATCAACCGCTCTCTTATAACTATACAGACAATGTTGTTGCATTCTTTTTATTTTGAAGTAACCTTTCATATTGCTGTGTTTACAGGCCTCATGGCCTCCCCCTATTATTGTATGTGCTATTTGGTTCAGTATCCACAGATAAACACCAGTCACTCATGTGGCAAAATTTGCATTCAAAAATGATTCATGTGCTATAGATACAATCCAATTCTCTCTTTTGCTCTGTCTTTTAGCCCTAATCAATGTACACACTGTGTATATAGTATGTTTACATCTTCACTATGATTCTTCTTATCCTCAGGATAACATCACGATATCCTCATATTTGCAACTCAGTATAAATGTACATTATTTTAACTGACCTCAGTGGTGCATAAATTTTGGATGCTATATATTAAGTTGACTCATACAATACGCATCCCACTTTGACTATTGCAAAATCCATTCACAATCATTTACCTCTGAGGTACAGCTTCCAATTAAATAACCCTCAGAAACCTCCTTAAAATAGATATGAAGCCTCAACAAAACAAAAGAAACAAAAACAAACAAAGAAAAACACTGGGAGCTATTGCTAAGTCATTTACAAAATAGATACGTTATATACAGAGACCAAGAAAAAGAAATCAAAGCTGCATAAATCAAAATAGTGACATCCCAGTTTTCTTGAACTTGGAAAAATAAATTACAGTCCTCAGCCAATGGGTAAAATATTCACAAGGCATTAACAATAAGGCAAAAAAAGAAAGAAAAAATATACTTTTTGTGTGAATATAGATATATATAGATATCTATATATATGTGTGTGTGTGTGTGTGTGTGTGTGTGTGTGTATATATATATAACACACACACACATATATATATAGATATCTATATACATATGTGTGCGTGTGTGTGTATGTATATATGTATGTATTTCATGGGTTCTTCATGGGACATGCTTCTCAACCCACAAATGCCTTTTCCTTACAAATGTGGCACCATTTAAAGGGAAATAAACAGGCGGTATAAGATTTATTGCCAAGAAGCCTTGTTACAACAAAGAAATAATCGACCAAACACAAATTTCCTTTACTTTACACACACACACTGGGTGTTTGCCTAAAATTATTTTTGCTTGTAGCTTAAAGATAAAGAAGATAAAGTAGTTCTCATCATTGATTTCATGTTTCCCATTTAGGCAGAACAGGACAATTTAGGGTACACCCAATCTAAAGGATGTGAACAATTTGTAAATTTGTTTTCACCCCTCACACATACACCCATGCCATGAGGCTTTATCAACAGTAAAGCATACAAATTTACAAACAAAAGAACTGAAAATACATTCCCAGCCCCACATTGAGCAACATTCAGTCCACACTAACCTAGCATACCAGACAAACAAAATGCCCCACATGTTGAAAGATAGTCCCACTGAGAGGCAACAGCTTTAGACCCACTGCAGTACTGGGTCTGAGGCCAAGCCTCAGTTAGACAGTCTCTCTAACACCCTTCGGTACTTGCCACCAAAAGCAAGTTTTAATCCCCAGTAATCGGAGCCCCAGCCTCCACCCATCTACTATCCTGATCATCTCCTCACTTTGTCACTCCTCCCCTAACTAACTATCTCCTGTCTGTATCTGCACTCATCCTTCATGCCAGCTGCTCTTTATCTGACGACTCCTCTAGAGTGATGACAGTGAACTCCTCTGTGTTGCCATTCTCCTGGACCTTCTCCTTGCTCATGAGTGTCACCATTTCCTGGTTTTGGGAGCTGGATGCCGCTGCTGCTCCATTACCCTCACCTGCGTTTTTGGATGTGATCATCAGGGTTTGCTTCCTGCCGCACAAGCTGCAAAAACACATTCAGATACATATATATTTACTGTTGGTTTTTGCCATCCCTCAATCTGTAGCAGAATATGTGAGCACTGGAACACAGACTTTTGTGTAAAGTAAGACAGAAAAACATAGAAGGTGGGGGGTATTTATCTACTCAAGGTGTTACTTGCCAGGTCTAGTATGATAGTAATCCAAGTCATACCTTTTTCTTTTGGCAACAACTGCACATATGAGAAGAATAGCAGCAACTGCCACAATCACTCCAATAATAACTAGCCAGTCTAGAAGAAGACATACAAGCCAGGATTAAAAGAAGTAAAAATCACTGTCAATACAGAGTGTATCCAAATAGGACTGTATGGTCTTATTTGACTGCAGTCACTATGGACTGGGTCTTACAGGTATATGTGAAATAACATTGCTCACTTGAGTCATTGTCCTTCTGACCAGTCTTAGGCTCAGGATGCTTTTCAGAATCCAGGATTCGTCCATTGCCATTATGTTTGGGAGCTGTATTCAAACAAAACAAGAGGTATGCATTTTATATCATCCTAGATATAGGTCATTTACTGACATATAGATTTAAATGTGTCCCCTTTCTCAAAAATAAGCATGTTTAAAGCATTGTCTTTCCTTAAATCATATGTGCATTTTCCTCTCTTTGTGAGTACACTGGACTCTGGCGTGAGTCACTAGGTACCATAGGCTACGACAAGCAAAAATATTAATAATGTTGTTTTCTCCTCTACATTATCTCCCCTAAACTGTTATTAATAGTACTGTTATTTGTCTGGTAATTAAACATATTTGATCTAAGATCTAGTTTTGAATTCCCTTGAACTCTGTTTCAGTGCATTCAACAAACAAATCTGTACAGCTAAAACTAACACAAGGGGGCGTCCTAAGTTCTGAAACTTACTTCAGTCTACCCCAAACCTGTTGCATGTGATGTCATTGTGGTCGATTTTGACTGCTTGTTTTCATGTTAAGTCTTAAAGTTATAAACAATTTGCCTGAAGCATTCTCATTTTCAATTGTTATATTTTTGGGACATACAGGGTGTAGACCAAATAACACATGGCCTTCTTCAGAGTTGAATGAGCACTTATCCTTTTTTAGACAGTCTCTAGAAGAAATAGGTGTTGTATATTACATGGCAAAGAAATGCTTTTTTTTTTTCAACTGCTGTTATGTAGCAATGCATTATACTATCAAGTATAATTTTATCAAAATCCTGAAAATTGCATTGAGCTGTATCCACACACAAAACCCTGCTTTTGTTTTGAGTTTGCATTACTTTGTGTTTTTCTTACGTTCTGTTGTGGCAACAGTTTCTTCTGGATCCTTTTTCTCTTTATCAGCCGGAGTTTGCATTTTCTCCGTCACTGAAACTGTTCTGTTCATTTCTTCATCAGGTGGCTCGATCCCTGATCCAGGATTTATGTCAGGCTCTGTAGGTGTGAAAGAGGGATCCACACTGCTGTTCTCACTCTCGCCATAAGAGTTTACGTCCACACCAGGACCCCAAGGGTCTGACTTCTCTGTAGTAGTAAAAGCTGATGAAATCATGTCTGCCTTCTCAAGAGCTGGAGTTGTATCTGGCTCTGTTTCAGCTTCTGTTGTTGTTGGGGCTTCATACCAGGTTGAGGGCACAGTTGATTGGAGAAAAGAAAGATTTATACATGATTATAGTGACACATAACTTTTGATATGTTTTGTAAGAAAACAGTCAGTGCTTATTTATATATAAATATATAAAAGGATATCTAGGCATTTATCTAGATATCATTTTTATCATGGGGGTAGGTAATTTCATTTTATCATGGCACTATTTTTTTACAGTCTTATACTCAGCTATCTCTCATAGAACTTTACAACATAATTTGTGTGAAATGGTTAAAGCTAAATTATTAAACAATGCCTTTTCACTTAATAGGCTTGGAGACTGTGTAAAAATGTTGTACTTCTGCTGTACAGTATAAAATAAGTGGCATGAGGCATTTTGCATCAATATGTTATTCTGCTTTCTTCTGTTTGGCTTTCAACCAAATCATAGATTTGGTTTTATTAATTTTCTTAAAATGAGAGATATCTAGTGCCATATCTCTGCATTGTGAAAGTGTAACCCAGTTTTTCTAGGTTTTTTTTCCTTTCTTTTTTTTTTCTGAGATCACTTTGACAGTATTGAGTACTCATGGCCATCAAAAGCAACCTCAAAAGTAGCCTCACCCATTTCAGGTAACTTAGCAAGAAGCAAAAAGAATGTTGGTGTTGACTAAAGAGATGAGGTCTTTTGGTAAACAGACTAAGGGTGTGGTTTTAGAGGGTTTCAGTTTTCTTTGCTTACAGTTTTTCAAATAATTATGCAAACCTACAAAATGATCTTTGATGTTAATTTAATGGTTAATTCTTCATGGCACACATTCAACAAGCTGCTGGAAAAATTCCTCAGAGATTCTGATCCATATTGACATGATGGCATCACAGAGTTGCTGCAGATTCTACCGTTCCATGACATCCCAAAGGTGCCTGGTGAGACCTAGTGACTGTGGAGGTCATTTAAGCAAAAATAATGAAACACAAATAATGAGAGAGTAATTCTGTTGAGGACTTGTTCTAGAGTTGCAATGGTGCTCTTCAGCTGCTAACACACTTTTTGAGGCATGCCATAGTTCAAAGTGTGACGGCCTTTTCCTTCAGCCCGGAAGACTCCAGCAAACTCATTGTCATGGTCAAGAAACCATTTCCAGATGATTTGAGCTTTATGACATGGCGTGTCATCCTACTGGAAGCAGCCATAAGAAGGGTACACTGTGGTCATAAAGGGATGGACATGGTCACCAACAATACTCAGGTAGGCTGTGGCGTTTAAACAATGCTCAACTGGCATTAAGGGGCACAAAGTGTGCCAAGAAAATATCCCCCACACATTACTCCACCACCAGACTGAACGCTTGATGCTTTCATGTTGTTTATGCCAAATTCTGTCCCTACCACTCAAAAGTTGCAGCAGAAATCAAGACTCATCAGACCAGGCAACACTTTTCCAATGTTCTATTGACCAATTTTGGTGAGCCTGTGTGAATTGTGGCACTTGACGTGGTCTTCTGCTGCTGTGGCTTCATCAGCTTCAAGGTTTGATGTATTGTGCCTTCAGAGATGGTCATATCTTGATCGTAACAAGTGGTTATTTGAGTTATTGTTGCCTTCCTATTAGCTTGAAGCAGTCTGGCTACTCTACTCTGACCTCTGGCATCAGCAAGACATTTTTGCCCAGAAAACTCCCCCTCATTGGCTATTTTTTCTTTTTCGGACCATTCTCTATAAATCCTAGAGATGGCTGTGTCAGGAAAATCCCAGTAGATCAGCAGTTTCTGAAATACTCAGAGCAGCCCATCTAGCACCCACAACCATGCCACGTTCAAAGTCACTTAAATCATCTTTCTTCCCCATTCTGATGCTCAGTTTGAATTTCAGCAGTTCATCTTGACCTTGACTGTCTAGATATCTAAATGCTGCCATGTGATTGGCTGATTAGTTAATTGTGTTAACAAGCAGTTGAACAGGTGTACCTAATAAAGTGCCTGGTGAGTATGTAGTACATATCAATTACAAATTGAAGTGCTTTCAATTTGTATTTTTTTCTTAGCCTTATTGTCAGTTCACCATTATATATCATTACTATTATTGTTATCATTATGTCATTGTTTAAACTGGATGCCTGATGGGCTTACTGTGCTTACCCGGTACATTTTTATAACGTGAAAAGGCGTTGGTACAGTTCTTCTCTGGCCCATCTGACACAAGGGGAAGCGGGAAAAAGATATTACCAAAATGCAGCTCTGTGAAATGCAGACTACAAATTTACATGACAATTTGTGCATTAGCATTTGACTGCAGCTAACTAACTAATTCATTTTGGTTACCATTTACATCATAGCAGTAGACATCATAGCGCTCTGTAGGATGTACTCGTGAATTAATAATTAAACCAGTCATGTTCCCTGCACAATTTTCATGGGGCTTGTGTCTGAGGATGACCATGGTCATATTGCTGATCCAGCCGTTCCTAAACGGACACAATAAGAATGTTGTAAGTAATATCCTTATAATAATATTATTATACATTTGTTAATGCTGAATGCACTCTATCTTCAAACTGCCAGATCTAAACACATTAAATCATGATAAAAACACAAACAATTAGAGACAAATACTGTTGATGAAAAAGTGGTTCCCTCTACTGGAAGGTCAATAATGGTGACCAACTGCATTTAAAGCTGAAGTTCAGCTGTGTCCTTTGACATTTTAACTGAAGGAACAGAAAAATGGAGGGAAAAAAAGATCTAAGAGGACCCCAAAGGATGACAAGTTCTAAATTGGGGTCCATACTGTAAAATCACTCATCAAAAAATGTTCATTTGTAAGCTTCATGATGTTTTTTTAAAAAAATAAATTGTACCTAACAATGATCAGGAAAAACAACTGTTCAGTTAAAACAATTTGGGTCACGACTATGATTAAAAATACAAATTTTTAGACAAATGCTTTTTGATGCACCTGCAGGTTTCCATGGTTTTATTATAGGCCTCCTGGACTTGTTCTAGAGTTGCAATGGTGCTCGTCAGCTGCTCACACACTTTTTGAGCCATGCCATATTTCAAAGTGTGACGCCCACTTCCTTCAGCCCGGAAGACTCCAGCAAAGCTGCAGGTTCGCACATTCACTACAGGGAAACACAGGAAAAAGTACAAAATACATTATACAGGTTTGATCACTGTTAAGATTCACTACATGGAAAGTGGCTGGCCATTGCATTTTATTTTACTATGGCATTTGAAATGTTAAGTCCAAATATTTCCAGGTAGTAACACAGTTTGAAATCTGGAGAAAATTAGTATAAATAAATAATAATAAATAAACCCCCCACTACTGCTCCTACTAATACTCATGCTACTTATAATAATGACAATAATACATAACTATCATAACTTAAGTAGTATACACAACCACAATAAATCTTTAAAGATTTTAGCCAAACACTTCACACACTAGAATGTATGCTTTTAATGCCTGGAAAGTAAATTGGCAAACAAAAAAACAAAAAAACAAAACAAACAAACAAAAAAAAAATTCACCACACCACAGTAACTGACCAATTCCTCAAAATAACAGCTATTCAGCCCAAACATGTTTTATGTCTTGACAACGAATCAACAGAGGAAATTCCTTAGATCAGGTAAACGATAAAACTAAAAGTAAAAACAAAACAAAACAAAACAAAAAACTAAAATTGGGTCACAAGTGTCATAGTGTGCCTCATACATTCTGTGCCATGTGAGCTCATTTGCTTAAGTTTGCTTGAGAGTCTTCAGGAAAGTGACTTCCTGATGTTGACATGAAAACAAACATGCAAACTAGGTTTAGCAAATGAGCAATGAGCTAACAGCAGTTTGTGTACACACTGGTGGTAACCACTCCTTTCAAAGAGCCACAGGTGCAGCACACGCACACACACACACACACACACACACACACACACACACACACAAACAAAGACTGTAACCGCTGGCATTGGCAAGAAATCAGTTTTAGAATTTAAACACGTGGGGTTTTTCCTGTTATAAGCAGGATATCATTTGCATTGAGAATTAAAAGAGAGATATTACTCAGCTACTACATGCAAAAATGTCTGTGTAAGATTTTTGAGTGCTAGTTTGAAAACATCCAATGGTCTAGTTTCTGCAAATTTTATGAGAAAT
>VUQI01008787.1:14317-37449 GCA_015106735.1 Paratilapia polleni | reverse complement strand
ATTCAATTCAATTTTATTTATATAGCGCCAAATCACAACAACAGTCACCTCAAGGCACTTTATATTTTAGGGTAAAGACCCTACAATATAGACAGAAAACCCCAACAATCAGACGACCCCCTATGAGCAAGCACTTGACAACACTGGGAAGGAAAAACTCCCTTTTAACAGGAAGAAACCTCCAGCAGAACCAGGCTCAGGGAGGGGCAGCCATCTGCCACGACTGGTTGGGGGTGAGGAGAAACAGAAGAGAGCAGAGGGAGACAGGACAAAAGACACACTATGGGAGAGAGACAGAGATTAATAATAACTAATGATTAAATGTAAGTGGTGTATAAACACATGGAGAGTGAAAGGAAGTGAGGAAGAAGGTGTCCCTTTTTGTTGTTTTTTCTCTAGTTATTTTTTGTCTTTTGTAGTTGTACAGTATGTTTTCTTGTTCTTTTATGTGTTAATATAGTTATTTTGTGGCCATTTTTGTTGTTTTGCTTTTTGCAGTTGTTTTGTATCTCTTTGTGTCTGTTTTGTGTTACTTTGTAATTTTGTCTTTTTCTGTTTGTTTTTGTAGTCTTTGTAGTTGCTTTTGTCTTTTTGTATTTGTTCTGTATCTCTTTGCAGTTGTTTTGTTCCTTTTTATGTTTGTTTTGTGTTTCTTTGTGCTTGTTTTTTGTCTCTTTGTAGCTGTCTTGTGTGCAAAGACCAGGGACCATCCCTGGGGCCTCATCTCTGTAGTGTTGCTCTGTAACATTGCTCCTTAGCTTAGCTTTCCTAGAGCTGGTCTTACTATCAATCACTGTCTATTTCTACTCAGCTGCAAAATCATATTCTGTCTATTACCAAGAGATGTTTCAGTGGAGTGCAATACATGTCCAACTCTGGGTGTAATATACTCTTATTAGAAGTTTTAAGTAAAAGTTTCGTATGGTTAGACCAAGCCATGGTTTAAGTTTGGATTGTTGCTTGGCTACATAGCCCTTAGGAAGCCACAGAATGGGATGTGACGCTAAATTTATGAACTAGTTTCAGTCATGATGAATATAGTAAAATTTGCTCTTCTTATAAAGGTAGGGGACTTTATATTTCACTGTGGCACCTGCTAAGGAGCAAATTTAACAACTGTTTGGTGCTTGCTGGTTAACTTCTGTCCTTGTAGAACTGCTCATCAAAATGTTGATTCTTTTTATTGTATTTTAAACATCAAGGACAAAAGTAGCTGCTTTGAATGTGTCCTTTTTTTGGGCCCAACCTTGCACAGTGGGAAGCTAGTTCAAGTTGGGTTTTACATCAGTTCATCCCCACATCCTTTTCTGTTTTTCTGTCACCACCTTTCTAAGCTGTTTCTTTGTTGACTGACTTTGCATTTGATCTGCCTAAGTCCTTTGCTCTTTCACTGCGTCCCATTGTCATTGTCTGTTAATCGCATAAAGCTGCTACATCCTGCACAACAGCACAGAGGATAAAACTTGAGAGAACTGAACATGTTTAAATGCAAAATCTTTACTGAAAGACCCCGAGTGAATCAGTGATTGTGGCTGGTTAAGCTTTGCATGGAAGCACAGACTGGACTGCATTCTCCACCACATTTCCTGTTCCACAAAAGAGGAAGCTGTGGAGGAAGAAAAGGAGATAAAAAAGAAACTGAATAAGACTTGGTAGCATGTAAGAATGTAAATAAACATTTTAATTCACATAACATTTTTAATTTACAACTGTATAAATAGCAATGGTGTTTGATAATACACTGGCATTGTTATGAGAAATAAATCCTGCTATGCAGTATTATGCCCATTATGCAGAGTGAGAGAGAGAGATTTTTTTAAGTGATAGTGTATTGTAACAACATGAAAGAAAGCAGGTTAACGATCAAATTAAACCATAAAAACAAAAGGACAAATCTGCCATCCTGTCCCCATTCCCATCCCCCACCTCCAATCACCACTAGAGGGCACTAGAGACAGTCCCATGCTGCCCTCCAGTGGCCAAAGTTTATTTGTTTCATATTCTTTAGCAGAGAAATTGCTGCAGTTTGATAATAGAAGCAGAGTCACACTCTGATCATCAGCTCCAGTACATGTCAGGATTTCTCCTTTAACATAATGTTGTGTTTGCACACCCCAGTTTCTCTTTACCAGTCCAAAAATCACACCTTAGTTTTTCACCATCTCCATAATGCATGCATTCTCCTGATTTTATACTATGAACTCTTTCATTGCTTCCTTTGGGAGTGTTCGGTCAGATGTTTTTATGTACCCTTACCAAATTTCAAATAAGGTTATTTGAATTGTTATCCTATAAAGTCAACAGGGTGCTAAACCTCTCTATATTCCAGGTGACCTCCAACATTAGGAAAGTCACAGTGGAGAAAAACATACTGTCTTCACCTGACTTTTTGTGCAAACAGCATCTATATACAGTATATTTGTTCATACAAGATATATAAAACAAGCAAAATCATAACATATAAAACAAATAAGTCATTATTTGGTGGAAAAACCACCCAAATCACATATTTATCAAATTCAGATTAAAATATATCCCCATTCTGAAATTATTCCTGACACCACTAGGAGGTGTACTATCAACATTAGCTGGATGGATCAGGACACAGTTGATACACACACAAATTAATATATGGAGAAGGTCAGAAGATAAGAAAGCAGATACAAAAAATGACTCTTTTTTGACAATTTTATAATTAGTTTTGGTGTTTTATGAGCAGTTTTATGAGCAGTCTTCTTTTGTTAAGTGTCTAAGTAAATCTTCCATAACAGTAGTTTCTTCTTACCTGATTTTTTACTATCCATTTTAATGTTTACCAAACATTTGGAGGTGTTTTTTTTTTTAGCTCTGCTTTATTGCTGGTTTGTTTTCAAGTTGCTATGCAGTGGTGGCTCATATGTTTTTCTAGTTGGGCCCACTGGAGATGAATGGGTTGAATGTGGGTCATGAACTAAAATGACATTCCTGCACGAAATTGTAGGGTCTTTACCCCACAACATAAAGCGCCTTGTGGCGATTGTAATTGTAATTTTGTGGTATATAAATAAAATTGAATTGAATTGAATTGAACAAAACTGTATGGTTTAGTTAATGGCATTTTTTACTCATGGCAAAGTGTATCATTGTTTATCACTGGTCAATTCTATATACAGACTACACCTGCAGACAAACTCACATCTTAAGGTCTTTTCCTCTCTGCAGCTCCACCTTGGAAGCACCGTACTTGGGTTTCAGGGGGTTAATTATATGGTTGTTCCACCGAAACTTCACCTCTGTCACTTCACCCACATCCACCTCAGCATCAATCAGCATGTCGTAGTTCCTTCCAGGCATCATTGTACCCCTGGTGAAAAATATTTTAGATCCATTTCAGAAAAAAAATTGAACCTGGACTAGCTCTGCTTGATTGCTGCTTCAAGGAATTTTTCTTTATACCATGCCCTACCTAAAATCTTCCTATGCTATGTTAGGTTTTTAGGTAGGGCCATAAGTGGCTGTTAGTTCATGTTAATTAAAAGTGCTGTCAATATGTATCTAAAAATGACCACATCTGTGATTAAGTTGAGGGAATCACTTGACCTGACAAGCTCACAGGCCTGATCATCAAAGACAAGCACAACATCCAAAATAACAAAGGGCTTTCAACAATTTTACCAGAGTCACTGATGTCAAATGGACTTAAGCTTTTAGGTGTATTACACAAAACAATCTCCTAATGTTCTTACACATGAAGCTGGAATTCTTTAGTGCTGTCACTGGCTCCAGCAAGTGCCACATACATGAAACCTGGGTTTGGCCAGATAGGACCATCTAGGGTTACAGTCACTTTGTAGGAGTAACCTAGCAATGGAAAGAAATAATAAACATTAATTTAGTAAGGCAGTATCACAAAGTCTTTCTGCTACCTGCATGTTAATGAAAATCACCACCATATGCAGACAAAAATGAACAAACAAATATCTTCTATGACTCTTTCTCACGCACAAAAGTCATTCTTAGAGTTCATGAAGATTCTATGCCAGTACCTTATTCTTGTTATAAATGCTTTCCTCAGGAAATATTATTAGAGAACCCTACATAAATTTCCAGTGCCATTATCTTCCATTCTTTTACCTTGGCCTCTATTACTAATGTAAGAAACCTTAGAATCATTTTGGAAAGCACATGTTTCTTTCACTCACACATAAAACAGATCACATTAAACAAATAGGACTGCCTTCTGCACCATATTGTCAAAATTAGAAACATCCTGTCTCAGAGTGACACTGAAAAACAAATTCATGCATTTGTTACTCACTGGTTAGGTTAGGCAATAAATACTACTTTAGGTTTGAGAAAAGATTGTGATGTGGATTAAAACATGCCCCTTCACAACAACAACCCTGCTCGCTAATAAAGGATGAGTTGAGAGAGTGACAGATCATTCTCACTTATGCCATAACGGAGTGCGTTAGGGTACAGACACCAAAGACACCTTATGCATAAATTCAATTCAATTCAATTCAATTTTATTTATATAGCGCCAAATCACAACAACAGTCGCCTCAAGGCGCTTTATATTTTAGGGTAAAGACCCTATGAGCAAGCACTTGGCAACACTGGGAAGGAAAAACTCCCTTTTAACAGGAAGAAACCACCAGCAGAACCAGGCTCAGGGAGGGGCAGCCATCTGCCGCGACCGGTTGGGGGTGAGGAGAAACAGAAGAGAGCAGAGGGAGACAGGACAAAAGACACACTGTGGGAGAGAGCCAGAGTTTAAAAGAGACCTGTTGGCAACAATCTGGCAACCACTGGTCGCGGGGTAAAAATTTGTATTCCCCGACCGGTTCTGAGTGGTTGCTGGAGGTTTCTGGCAGTTCCTAGAATGAAATTGGTCACAAATTGGTCACAAATTGCAAGGAGGTTTTCAGTGCTGCCTCCAAAAACCTCCCTGTGATTGCTTTGGTCGCTAGCAGGTTGTCGCGGTCGTCAGTAGTTTGCACTGAAGATGCCGGCTTGTCTGCAAACACTCGCAAACTACTTGCCATTTGGGAGTGAAATTATGAAAAGTGCAGCACAAACTGGAAATGGAGAACATTTGCCTTTAAAGTAAAAGTTGTGCCTTACTGCTGCAACCAACACGTTTCAAAAGGCACAACTTTCACTTTGAAGGTGAATGTTCTCCGTTTCCGGTTTGCGTCACACTTTTTCAAGTTTCGAAGAGTAAACGGCAAGTGTTGACAAGTTGTCATCTTCCATGCAAACTACGGGCAATCTGCTAGCGACCAAAGGAATCACAAGGAGGTTTCTGGTGCAGCATCCTCTCTGCGGCCAATTTCACTTGGCGACAGCCAGTAACCCCTCGCAACAGGTTGGGGAGCATACATTTTCCCCTCACAACCAGTGATTGCGAGATGGTTGCCAACAGGTCTCTAGGCCAGTGCCACTGAGGCCTAAGCCTTTTTATAAAGCCTGGAATAGTTCATAGTAGTACTGCTGGGACAGAGAGCCTTTAGTTTGAATTTGAGGAAGACATGCTCTTCAGCAAATCACTGTTATGATCTGTTAAGTCAGACCGCAGTTATTCAAAGAAGCAGCCCCGGATTGTCGTATTCTTATTTAGCCTTTATGATGGTATGGCATCTTTCTAGGACAAAGAATACAGGGCTGTGGGAAAGTAAGAACATTTTGTCGTGATAACTTTTTAATTGACAGGAAAATGAAATCACCTACCCTTGGCGCTGTGAACAGGGTATTTTGTCAAATTACATGGGAGGCCTGTTACCTTAGAGGAATCCCCAAGGTTAGCTTGGAACTGTCTTCATGCAAGAGGCTATTGTTGACTTCCCTCATCAGTTCAGGAGTGATTATTATCTAACTATGCAGGGATGTAAGTGAAGCCAGAGAGGGAAGGGGGCTGCTGTACACTTCCACTGCACTCTTTCCAGTCCTAATCTGGACAGTTGTGCACAGTAAACTCTTGCAGGGAGACAAAACCAAAGACATCTGCTGAAACCTGGCTGGACTTTCACTCACATCACTGAAATACTACAACTAGAACTGGGTAATGGAGAACACATGCAGAGCGCTGTGTTTTCATATATAGGTGAAGTAAATACGACAGTGGATCCAGACCATGAATGATGAATGGAAGGGACTGCCATGTATGCAGTGCCTGTTCATAATGTGACCAGGACCAGAGCTCTATAGCTCAAGGCTCAATCTGTAATGTTCTGGCTGTCATTGAAAAAACAAATGCCAAAATCTGAGTCATGTTTACCAAAGCAGAAAAATTCTGACACACACCCTTGTTTAATGCAGCTGCTTTTTGACATTGGCAGCATCCTTAAATCCTAATCACTAAGCCCATTCCTAAACACCCATAGTGCAATGCACTAGTTTTGTACTACTGCAAGTGGAGCACTCAGATTTTTCACGTTTTTAAATCAGTTTGCATCCAGTGAGTAGCCCTAAAGTATACAAAGGCGGGCAGTGATTTTCCCAATGAGAAAAAAATAAATAAATTAGGTCATCAACTGAAAAATCATATAAATTACACAGAAAATTGGCCTTCATGGTTAATTGGTCAATAAAAGTAAATTGAGCCTAGAATGTCACTGCAAACAGTTCCTACAGGTGCCCAAATTATTCTGGATTTATTACAAACTGCCTGCATGACTAGCTTGATGCATGGTCAGTACTGAACAGAAAGTACTAGAGTTGCTATCAGAGTGGTGAGAAAAAGGCAAGCAACAAAGATCAGTTTGTCCTGTGTTCATCTTCAGCAAGATAAATAAATAATGGAAGACTAGCCCTGGCTCCAGACTTAAATCCCATCAAACTAGCTTGAGGTAAACTGGAAAAAGCTGTGAAAGCAAAACAAGCTACAAGTGCAACACAGTTTTTGGGAACTTCTGCAACACTTTGGATGAACTTTCACTGTTTCATTTCTATTGTAGAAAAAAATGCCACAAGTGTGTTCGGCTCCTGAATGAGTCAGAATTAGAGGAATATTCTCATGTCTGTACCCTAAACAGGAAACTACCTGATAGATTGATAAGCTTAGCTTACCATAAATGCTGAAATCAATCAGGAACTACTGGCCTCGCTCCGAGCAAAGCCTTCAAGCTCCTCTAAAAGTGAAACAGACAACATGTGTTACTTGTTGCAGTTTAACAAAAGACAAAATGTGAACATATTAACCTGACTGATGTAGGATTTTTAAGACCGATACCAATATTTAGTGACTTAATAATCTGATATTCTGATATGTTTTTTTTTTTCATCTTTCAGAAACCTAACACATTAACAGATTTCCCTAATATTTGTTATGTGTAGTTATTTATTTATTCAGATGCAGAGTGCCCTCTGGAGGACAAACTATGCAACATCAACACTCATAACATGGTTGAAGGGTGTTTCTCCTGTCATTTCTTTACTTTGTAAATTTTCGTTTATTGGCAGTTATAAATGCTGATATGGATAGATCGGCAAATAGCTAACATCGACCAGTAAATCAGTCAGGCTCTAGAAAATATAAAGCTGTCAGACAGATACAGCATTTTAGTTTGAGAGCTTTAGCTGTTAGCTGTACACATTCCAGTTTTTGTGCTGAGCTTAGCTACAGTAACTACTGCCTTTACCTTCATGTTTAGTATTAAGATGTGCAAGCTGCATTCACTTCTTGTCTAACACATGGTAAGAGCAAGAATAATCTTATAAAGTAGTATTTATTAATTATATTAAAGTAGTATTCATATAAACATGGCATGAATAACACAAATAAAGACTAGCAGCTGAATAACTAAACTTGACAGCAATGTAAGCCTGCGGCTTCAAGCTTCCTGATCTCTTTTTCATGTCTTTGGCTTTTTTTTTTTTGGCTCAAGAGTACAATACAGCAGAAGGTGGTAGCTGCAGATGACATCATGCTGCCTACAAGTAGCAGTTAAGCAGGCCTACAAAACCACGAAATAAACACTGTGGCGGAAGGTGGTCAGACTTATGAATTTGCTCAGTCCAAGTTACCTAACCTGGGAGCACAACTTTTGCTGTTACATGAACATGAGGATATCTGTACAAAAATAAGTGGTTTGGGTTTTTTTTAGTCTGGAAGGACACTTACTGTGCAGGGCCAGAGCCAGAATTTACACGGTGTACACCTTACAGCAAGCCCAATTACACCAGGACAGTTTAAATGAGTAGCCATTATTTTCAGCTGTAAAGTTGTGTAACAAGCCTCTGAAACGGAAATGCAATCAAGACAGCCCAGAAGAAAGTGTTAAACCCATAAGCTAAGCAAAAAAGGCTTGCAGACAAGAAAATTGCCTCCACTGTTAGGAGTCTCTGGTGCCTGAAACTAAAATCTTCTTTGTGGAGAAAATGTTTGGCCCACAGAGTTCCAAAATATGAAATCAAAATGTTTACAGAGAGCAGAAGAGCCTCCATGAACCCCAGCAAACCTTCAACTACAGCACAGTTTGGCCCAAAGCTATGCTATACAAAGATATACGGATGGAAAATAGATGAATTTTGACAGATAATAGGAGAGCCTGAGGGGCTTTAACATGGAGGGCCATGAGGTTATCATCTTTCAGTAAAAGCCTTCACACCACATCATAGCCACCTACACACTGGGACCGTGCTGTAAATGTGAAAGTCAGATAATTCAAGACTGCAGACCTGCCATGAGAAAACCTTAAGGGTGTTCACAAACTCAGACTGAAGCCCATTTGTTCTTACAAAAGACATAAATCTTTAAACAATGGATAAAAATTTAGGATTTCGTTTTTAAAAAGAATGCTTTGGAGTTTTCTAAAACAGCTGAGCATCATGGTTTTAGCAAATATACTCAAACAGGAGCACATAGTGCATTTTATTGAGGAATATTTTCACTTGCTGATTGATACATTTTTGTCAGCTTTTACAGTAAAGTGTAGAAAGACTCGAGATAAACTACAGTGTGTGTTTTCGTGATAACAAAGGAATCTGTCACCCAGTGGAATGATGTTGGTGTGGTGGTTTAATAATTTTTGGACTTTGAGGAGCCAGGGTATCAGGTTTTGGTTATGCAGACAATACCTAGTAGGATAATGTCACGGTCCCCATGGTTTTCATTAGTTTTTGTTGCCTCTTGTGCTATTTTCTCCCCATGCTTTCAGTGTTCCCCCTCTCTCTCTAACCATGATTAATGTTAGTCTTCATGTCTCAGTGTTAGTTATTTCTCTTCCCTTTTTTGAGTTTTCTCATGTGCCTTGCTTAGATTTTACTTCCCGCGTTGGTTTCCCTCCTTTGTGAATGTCTGCCTCACCCTCACCTGTGGTTTATTGTTCCCACCTGTGTCTTCTCTGGTAATTAACCCTCAGTGTGTATATATATAGTCCTGTCCTCCCCCTGTCTCTGTTTGCTTGTCTGTTTACCTTCCCTAGACCATTGTCTGAGTTTGCATTCCTCATTTCTCCTACGCCTACCTTCTTGGTTTGTGTTTTTGTCGTTACTTTGTTGGACTTCTTTTTATCAAGTTTTAATAACGCTCGTCTTTTGGCTTTCATGTCTTTTGCTTCCCATGTCTGCATTTGGTAGTTTCTTTAAAATGGACACAAAAATGAAACAGTAGTGTCCTACATGATGTAAACACGTTAAAGCTGAGTAAATTTAACTTTAAGAACATCAGTGTTAAAGGTAATGTGGCTAACCACTTGGTAGAGATTTTCAAATATGGCACAAACTCCAAGTCACAGGATAATATTTAGTTAAGTGGTGCCACTAGGATACATTTAAAGGCAAAACCAAAACTGCCTAACCGCTGAAAGAGCCTCTTATTCACCAGTCATTTGACATATAGGCCAAAATTACAAACTTCATAAAACGTTCCATTCATGATTCATCCTAAAAGCATCATGAGCTCTGACAATGATTTGACTATTTTATTCAGCTGCAGTGCAAAAAAGTTTAACAGAAAATCTGATTAGCTCTGGCAAAATTGTCAAACTGGCAGTGAATATGACACGGGGCTCTCAGTCGTCATCTGTTCAAACCGGTGATTGAATTTCCATTAGATTATGCAGCTATTTTCCCAGAATCATGCAAAAATATTTGCATGTAATTTGCTATGAAAGAAAAAAAATGAAGGGCCATACTGCACAAAAGAGACATGCCATACTGAAATGGAAGTATTGTTCTCATTAAAAGTAAAGTTTCAGTTTCATATTAAACTACAGCCGGATCTTATTTATCAAACTGGTTCAGATTAATATTTTGTTTGTCATTCTCCTAATTGCAAATAATAACAGACTCAGAGTTGTGCATCTGCATCTGTGCTTCCCAAGAAATCAGTTATCCTTCCAAAGGAAGAAGGAAAAAAACCCTTGTAGTTCAGATGAAGATTTATTAGACAATTAAAGACCAATGAGTAATCTTGCTACAAAAGACCTGGCTCTAATTGCAGCAGTTAGAGTAAATTACGAGGATATTATTCTATGTTTGGGTATTTTATATTGAAACAAGACAAGAGAGGAGCATCATGAATCAGATATGTTTTGTCTGAAGCCAAAGAAAACAATTTACTAACAGACCGTTTTTCTAAACCTCTCTCCTGAAAAGAGAAATATCTTTTCAACCAGAGACACTGGTGTTTTTCTCTATCTTTGTTCATCATATTTCAGCATGAAGATATACTAGCTATATCTGACCCTTGGAGAGCATGTCTGTTTTACATTAAACCTAAACACTGTCAGTCTTTTAAATTCAAACCAGGGCCCGCTGCTATTTCACAGTATTTGGCAAGGATGTGTATGGGGGTGGGGGTGGGGGGGGGGTGTCTCCTCCAGTTGTCGTCTGGTTTCTCTGTAACAGCGCAGCAGTGGACAGCAGACAGCGATAGTCTGTGAAATCCATCACTGATAGGAACTGGATTATAAAACCTCCACTATCATCCACTTGGAATGTCCCTCCCACACGGATGAAGACCATCACGCTTCACAGCACCTCCAGCATGTTGCCCTCCCCCCTTCATTTACCATCTGAGGAAAAAGTTGCTCATGTCATCAGCAGGGAGTTCAAAAGAGGGAACGGAGAAGAAACAGAAAGTCGATTTTATAACTTCAGGTGTTTTATCTACGATAACGGTGCATAGATAAACTCCTTCCAAGGACATTTTTATGTATTTTAAATACAAGCTGGTGTAGCATTTCATCATGGAGAAACCTTTAGAAACAATTAAGCGCACCAAGTCACGATGCGCTATATGCTCTCTAAACTTGAACTAATACGTTCCACCGAGACATTTGAGTCATTTTAGTGTGAAGCTGTAAAGTGACTTCAAATGACCAGTGAGGGACACATGGAACGGCCGCTGTGCCTGCAGTTTCATTCCTTGGCTGCTTGCTACTTGTTAACTGCAGCAGTATGGATGGAATTAGGACTGTTTTCTCTGTCTTATAACAAAAGGTGCTGCTTTCCTGTCTAGAATCAAAAGTTTAAACTTGTTATGATGTCAAGATTGGCCTTCCTGAGTCAGTTGACGTGAGAATAAATAAGTGACAATTCAGTTCAGACTCAGCTTGCTTATTAATTAAGTCTCATTGGACCTAACAGTCAAATCAAGCTTAAATTTCTGACTAACACGGACATGTTTGCAGAAAAATGGAAACCAAAAAGCTCTCCACCTCCACTCGTGATCCCCCCCTCAATCAAGGGGTTTGTCAGTCATTAACTTGGTTTATCCAATCCAATTCATGGTCCCCAGAAGATAAATTCATGTTACTTAGAGGTGTTCCAGTGTTTCTTCCAGCACCACAGTCCAGTTTCAGTTTCTCCTCAACTGATTTGGCTCATGAAAAAACCAAATAGTCTTTTTTTGGTCATCCCCAAAGGAGAAACTCAGTTTCTGTGACCTCCTGACCTTTCAGACTTGTACCAACCCTCCATCCATCTTTTTTATGACCCTGCTCTGAGGCTTGGGTCATGGTGACAGAAGGCTTCTTTAGCCCTTCTCGGGCAATCTCAGTGCTTTCCCAGGTTACATGGGATAAAGCATTATTTCAGTGAGAGAAGGTTGTTCTATTCTGAGAACCTTCCAGATGTCTGAGCTCTGGGTAAGCCCTGCTACCCTATGAAGGAAACTCATTCCAGCTGTTTGTATTCAAAATGTCGACTAAGCTCAAGACGGTGGTTAAGAACTGCCGAGGCACCAATCTGTCCTCACATCCAGAGATAATGTACTGCTATATTTGGCCGGCTATCAAATATCAAAACATAATGAGCAGTTTGCAGTGGAATAAAGTGAGCCGATTTACAGTCTCTGAGAAATGAGCCTTTCCCATTTGGACACTCCATAAAGTCAAATTAACAGATTAGCTGTGGATGTTCATGATCCTCAGAGGATAAATGTTAATGTTATTAAGGACCCTCTGACTTAAACACAAGCTATATACACAAGACATCTTCACAAGACTTCTCAGAATTTAATAGGCAGGTTGCCAAGATATTTGATCACCACATTATCTAACAGAACCTTAATAATGAAAACTTTACTGTAACCTGGACCAAAGTGTGTTCAAAGTTCATTTTTGACCAAGGAAACTGAGAGCAATTCTCAACTCGTGGTTCTCATCTGTAAAGACTGAGATGTGGTTCAAAGCTCTGTAAAAACTAGTAAGGGGACCTTGAATTAAGAGTTCTTAAGAATCGAATTAACCGAAGTTTACAACAAAAACTGCAACAAAATATTCACAGACCCCAAACATAAGGTTAATAATAGGAAATTCCTCATTTAAAAATCTGTAGCTCCAGTAAAAACACAGCAAAACCTTATTATGGGGTTCATTATACAAAAACTGTTGTTTTCCATCATTTTTAGTCAATGACTTCATGATGTTAACTTTGAGTATTTGCAGTCATATTAAAACAAGACAAACCTTCATTTAATGTTTTTTGTAATTACTCTATAACTCCATAATACCACTTGATGATGAACAACAATTAAACAGCTCTCCTCTTTTTCAAGCAGCTTTTCGCAATTATCTCTAAATAAGATTATTGTATTTTTTTTAGCAGTGTGTTAATTTCCTCTCAGGAAAAAGGAGTAAATGACAACATAACCCATGCTTACAGATATTTTCTCCCTCTTTTTTCAGTCTTTCCCAGAACAGCAGGCCATGTTCCTCCCCTTACTCACATTCACAGACTCCTGTGGGAGCTGAGTCACGTAGACCTCCGTTGGGGGTTTGCCTTTCGGACAGCTGCTCTGGCCTGAAGGGGAAACTGGAGATGATTTCCTCAAAGCTGATCCACAAGGAAAGAGTGACATAGCATTTTGTTGACCCCAGCACACTTTTTTCCTCACTCTCCACTGGCACTTACCATCTAGGCCCACACAGTCAGGCCCCCACACCATCACCCACACAAATGAGTCAATGAAGTTGAATGTAAAGTCTGTTCACAATTTTTAACACAATTTGAACATTTTTGAGGGGGTCTTTTTAATACCCATTGTTTTCAGGTTTTCATTGGGGCAGTCACACACTCATATAATTCCATAATTGACTCTGAGTGATATACAATTTCTAATAGGTCCCAAAATAAATGAGGGGTCATCAAATGATTGGAGATAAAGGAAAACTCTTCTACAGAAAATTTTCTCTTGATTTTCTCCCTTTTAGCATTTTTATTCCTTGTGAGATCCTGGCGTTTTGAAACTGGATGTGATAAACAAGAGGTGAACCTGACTGTAAAAAGGCATGCTCAATGGCTAACGACTTGTGATTGACAACGGAACAGCATTCAGTGGACACTGCAGATACAACTTGATGATCTTGACTTTGCTAACGACCTGGCACTCTTGTCCCATGGCCAAGCCCAGATGCAGGGCAAAACCACACTTCTGGCATCAACATCAAGAGGAACAGACTCAACTTCAATAAAAGCAAGACCAAAATCATGAGGATATAGCACACCAGCAGCAGCCCCATCAAAAACAGCAGAACATCCCCTAGAAGAGGTTCACTCCTTCACCTATACAGGGAGTGTGGTGGACACACACAGTGGAAGGGATGCCAACATGATGACAAGAACAGGCAAAGCACAAACTGCTTTCCTGATCCTAACGATATACAGCACCGTAAGACGTACAGCGTGGCACAAAGTTCCAAAAGCAACCTTTCAGGATTTTTTTTTATTTTTTTATTCTTCAGCAAGTAACAGTTGTAACTTAATCAATACAAGATGACATGTTCCCATAATGTTTTTCACACTTCATCTTTGACTTCATTTTGACATGCAGCTGTATTGGGATGTCTGATGTCTTTAGTGAAAAATGCTAACTACAGTCACTGTGTGCTGCCACTGCAGGTTTCTGCATCATTTCACTTGCAGTGCTGTTAGAGCTCACTGGCCTGAAAGTGCTGGAAAAAATGGCTGAACTACACTGGCTCTAATTGAAGCAGATGGATCATGACACAAGTTGATTATTTTTTCCAAAGAAATATTTTACAGCTGCCTGGGAGCATTTAAACCGCTCTCAAAAGGCAGGAACAAACATGTCAGCTGCTAATTGAGTTGATCAGGTTATATATGGTTTCATCCACACCTATGCTCTTGGATGAACCGAAGATATAGCAGCATGTGTATTTTTATCTTCAGCTGTCTGCTCACAACACTCAACAACTGCCTCGTGTTTGTAAAGATTTCCTAGATGGTCATTAACCCCTCAGTCACAACAACATGTCTAAGACCACCCTCATCTCTTGATAAATATACCATCACAGCTCACTCTGCTTAAAAGGTCAGACGTTTTGCAAACATCGGTACATCCTTTTGTGGGATAGGCAGAGGAATCAAAACACTTGTTGGCCCTCAACCAGTGATCTCCACAGCTGTGCCCTCCATGTGCTGCTTCCTGCAACAGAAGGTAGAGCTGTGAACTGGGTGGGGGACTTTCACTGACTCGCCTTCCTTGAAAAGTAGACAACTTGCACAGCATGGGGACTTAAGGACTAACAGGAGGAGTGTGCAGCCATGCTGCGATTCAGCTATGTGAGGCTTGTAGGCATTGTGGTGCTATGATTTGCAGCAGTGAAAGAAGTTTTCAGATTTTATTGTACTAAAAGTGGCAAAACTTCAATATAATATTCACAGTCAAAATTTTACTGTATCAGAGTTTGATTGTATTTTATCTCAAATTAGTACTGTTTAACTAGCATTTTAATATCAGAGCTCTATGTTTTCCATGTAAAATCAGATAAACGTAGTGGTGTAAACAATAGCATAAAGATTTGGCAGAAGAACAGTACTACCACAGGCTAATGATGTCATTGCATAGATGGTTTATACTGTGCCCATAGTGGTGAACTTACCCAATTGTTGGGACTAGCATGGATACAAACACTATACCAAGCAGAATAACTCTGAGCTGAACAATCCTTGGGCTCCAATGGTGAACCAAGTTATATAACAAGTGTTTGAGATATCAGATGGTACAGACAGTGGTAAAATGATCCACTGGAAGTGATTAAGTGTGATTTTTCTCTATAAAAATCACTGCATAGCTCATTGTTTCCTGTCTGTGGGTCATTTTGGTGACAGGTAAAGGGGCAAGCAAGGACATAGGTTAACATGTGTGGGGGGTTTTCTTTTCTCTTCTTTTGAAAGAAATAATTCATAGCAAAAGCTCCTTTTTTTTTTCTTTTACAAGGTCAGCTGGAGAACTGCTGGCACTCCCATTCCCTTCCCATATTCAAAGGGGAATACTGCTCCACTGTTGCTTTTGGCATCTCCATCAGTGGAAACCTACTGTCTGTGTGCTCACTGAATATTTGCTCTTTTAGGAGTCAACATCCCCCACCCCCTTCAAGTTCAAAAGGACTACTTCATTCCTTCCTCAGGTTTTGGTTGGCAAGCCACAAATCAAATCCACTCCGTTCTAATGGGTGGCTGCTCAAGGGCAAAGATATTCTTATACATTTGTGTGATTTCCTTCTGAAACCACATTAAAGCCAAACTAAGATTCTGAGCTTAGAAACTCTGTGATGTGATGATACAGTTTACAGTAAGGCCATAACTTACTGTAACTGTATTCTAGTGAGGTTTGAAGGGATTTTATAAATCCATATATATCCATAATAATAAATTATTCTGCTGCATTTTATTGGAAAGTTGGAGTGCCACACAGTCTGAATGCAGGTTCATGTCCACAAAGCTAATAGTATTGTAGAATTCAGTGGGAATTTTTTAAGAAATAAATAAAAACTGTAGCAACAGACCATCCAATGAAAAGCTTCATTATTATTCTTCAAAAATCCATGTTGGTCAGTCTCTCCCTCTGTCCCACAGTAGGTTTGTAGCTTCACCATGTGTAATACATGGATGCCTCCAGAGCAGCTTCAATGTGCTTGAGCATTGATTCTGAAAGTCTGTGTCCAAAATCTTCCATCGCTTTCACCTCATTTTCATATTCATCAAACCAGTAACAACTCATGCCCTACTGATGGGGCCATTGTCATCCTAGAAAAGACAACTAGGATAAAGTTGAGCATGTGACCACCCTGATAAAGTGCCCAAGAGCAAGGCAGGGCTTCATATACAGTTTGCTATTTTAGTCCAATGTTTCCCAAATCTGACACATGAAGAGTCATCCCAGCTGCTGATTTTAGGGACTACAAAGGTTGGGAAACCTCAGTTTAATCTTTAGCAATGCAACTTTTGATTTCATCATGTATATAGATTTTTCTATATACATATCTATAGAGCAACTAGCAGTGAAGTGATATGGAGCAAAAAGTACAACCTCTGAAATGTAGTGGAACAGAATAATAAAGCTGGATACAATGGAAGTAAAGAGGCTCATAATGGTGCTTAGCGTTGCTCCCTGTCCACTGACCTTTGTAATGATTGGTAGCCGGTTTCCGTACAGAGGGTGGTTGTTGTCACCTTTGCACAGATATGGTAATGTTTCCCAGTTCAGTCAAAGCAGCAGTAATTGTAATTTGGCAGAATAGCTCTGTTCTGGCACTGGCTCATCACTTCCATGTGCGTACATGGAAAGTCGGAGGTGCAGAGAGCAGCAGCAAGACCCAGCAGGCAAGTCAGATACAGCATGAAAGGAGGAGCTGGAGTGGAGGGGGTTGCAAAGCAGCTTGTAGGCACAGCAACTGTGGGCAGAGTAAAGCAGCTTAAATAGTGGTATAAATATGATATCTACCACTTGGATGTATAGCAGGATATCAGCTGAGCCATCAGCTGATGGGGACTAGCACTGAGATCAGCTGATCTGCTGGGATTGTAGCCGATCTTAGGCTCGAAGGATGCTTTATCACAGTGATTAATTTATCATACAGCAGGCTACATTATGAACAAGTCTAGGCCGTAAACATGCTTTAATAAAAAATGAAAATGTCCCACGTTTCCACCTTCCACTGCACGCTGCATCTCCATTATTTAGCTGTCATCCCAAAAATTCTCATGCTTTCATAGCGCTCCTAAATGTCCACATAAAATTCAGTGCCTGCTGATTACTTTTCGATAGGGGATTCATTTGTCATTTGCTTCTTGGTGCCCATGCATGGTTTTAACTGTGAACGTGTTAAATGCTCATAAAATGTTGTGATTAATGGCATGAAATGAACTGTT
This sequence comes from Paratilapia polleni, assembly GCA_015106735.1. Classification (NCBI taxonomy): domain Eukaryota; kingdom Metazoa; phylum Chordata; class Actinopteri; order Cichliformes; family Cichlidae; genus Paratilapia; species Paratilapia polleni. The sequence goes on along the minus strand of VUQI01008787.1, from coordinate 19,845 downwards.
AATAAGAAGAAGAATGTAGAAGAATGTCTTAGCAGTGTTCTCCAAAGTTTTACTCGCACAGCTCTGTTATAAATCAGGAAATGGGTGAATTGCTTTGGGTTTTGCCTCCTTTGAACCCCAGTCTGTATGTTAGTTTTATTTTAGTGTGCAAGTGCTAATATAACGGAGATCATAGGCATCTTATGCTGCCATATTGAACCAGTGTAAGAACTACATCAAAGCATTTTTATGAAATTAAGCAAAACATTTCCTTATGTACATCAGTGTCTCATCATGCCACCCAACATTTATTACATTTACTGAGCATATGGTGAGAGGTTTTCTTCTTGCTTAGGGTTGGATAAGAAGATTGGTATCACTGTCATGTCATAAAAGACAGGAAACCAGGGAAAATGACTGGTCTGCTGCTATGAAGGTAACAAATCTTCCCACCAGCACCTTTGATGTAACATTTCTCCAAAAAAGGTTCGGGTCATATCTTGAGTTTTGGGCCACGGTTTCAGTTTACATTTAACAGGAGAATAAGAAAAAAAACTCTGAACAATCTGTAAAAAATCACACCTTTTACCAGACTAGACTACCAGCTTTTTTCTTACTAGCTAATGACTTGTGATTGACAGATTATTAGCCAATGAGTGTATCTTGGATAATCCTCCTTTCTGACTCTAATAATGACTGTAATTTTACAAATTAACTTAATGTTTTATTCAATATGACTTGATTGTCTGCAGTTATCTTTTAAGGCTAAGTCTTTATTTTATTCACAGCTTCACAGTGGAGGGAACGTGTTGGAATTTGGAGGGAGGGGATTCATTACTCCGACGAGAACATCACAACTCTGTATCTCGATTTTGGTCTTGTTTTATAAATGTGATCACAAGATCACTAAATAAGAGTGATAAAGAAAGCACAGCACCTGGCCATGAATAATTACATTCAAAACACCCACATAAAGCCCTGATTTCATTTGTATTTTTTTTTTTTTTTTGTGCAGATTAAACAAGTGAGACAACCTATTGAATTTTTAAAGAGCTTGGGAACTTAGTCTTCATGTTGAGCTGAGTTAACCATCTGTTACTTCCAGCTTTACACTAAACAGGCAAATTATGTGTGCTGTCCATCCTTTCATCTCTCAGTAAAAAAAAAAGCAAATATGTGTATTTTCCAAAATGTCAAACTTTTCCCTTAAGTCATAAAATGCTCCATAAGATTACAAATAATTCTTCCCACTACTGCTGAAAAGATGCTTTGTTTGCTGTTTCTCGAGAGGACAACCAGAGATAAAACAGAAGTAAGTAAAAGCCGCAGAGTCTGGAATGACCCGCTTGAAATTCTGGCCACAAAGTGAACACAGATGCATGCTGGATTACGATCAAACTCAAAGAAATCAGCAGAGAAACCAGACAGGGTCACAGTGAGGGATCAATAAGGACAGTTTTTTGTGAGGTTGGAGGGAAACATGGTATAATTTGATTGCAGTGGGAAAAGGGGGGCGACTTTAGGGACCTCAGTGTTGCCTTGAACGGTGTCATAGAATGACAAAATCAGAGCTGAGATACTGAGACATTGTGTGACCTGTGTGTCACATATTTCAGGTCAGTTTCATATCTCTCAACAAATGTGTTTGTAAGTAATATGAAGGAAAAGGGGCTTATAGAGAAAGCATGAGATAAAGAATGCAGTGAGAACCACTAGCTGTGGGTTTTAAGACCTTTCACATATCAGCGTGTGAAGCCTCTTCCTCCTTTATAACATGTAGCAGCTGTTTGCACACTCATGTACTCTACCTTCCAAAGTTGCTTCATGAAATTCTTGTTCATCTCAGGAAACAAAGGTAAGAAATGTCCAGAGAGGAATTTTTCCACACGTGTGTTGCTGATCTTGACCTCAATGCATCACCCCCAGTTATCTGTGGCATTTGTGTGCAGAACTCCTCTTCAAACACGCTTTCCCTTTGTCGCAATAAACAGAAACTCGTCAGTTGTTCCTTCCCTAACGCATCTCTTATTTCACCATTAGACATGCTTGATGGGCATAAATCTTTGTGTTTTTCCAGTGCTGGTATCGGCCCAGTTATGATTGCACTGTTTCCTCGTGGAACTCTAAGCTTAATCGTTGCAACCTGATAGGATAAAAGCCAAATGTTTGCATGTCAAAGCCTGTGAAGTAGTTCACATGTTGGAAAAGTTGTTTTTACATTCCCTTCTTTCCCTTCTTGTTGTCCTGATACGAACTGGCTTTCTGGACGGCTCAAAATGTCTTTAGCTGTCAAAATAAATAAAGGTTTACACTTCAAAGTGCGTTTCTCAAGGTCTGATGTTGAGGAAAACCAGGTTCTGTCATTCAAGCTCAAATAAACGTCTAGAGGAATTTAAAGTAGACAGCAGCTGTGGATCAGACCGTTGACATTTCTGACTCCAGAGCTTCGGCACAATTGTACTGCTCAGATAAAAGTTCAATTCATCAGTCGAATACAAAAATGATTAGAGAGCTGAAACAACTGCTACATTTTCAGTAGTTTTATTGAAAAATGCCTCTTTTGTTTCAGAAATAAATAAGAAAATAAGGCTGTGTGGAATTCACAAAATGTGCAGTTAAAACATGAGAAAAGCAATCCTATGTCCATAGTCTTGCAACCAAATCCAAACTGCATTGACAGAAAACAACAACTATATTCTGACTTAGAAATCCTCAGTAAATATACAACACAATCATGCAATTCCACCTTTGGTGACAAAACAAAATATTTTAAAAAAAATGTTGCTTGTTACTATAAGTCAGAATATCATCGGGTTTACAGGCCGTACAAAATCATCACAATGTCACAATTAACAAATCTGTGGGGATAAAAATAATTGCCCTGTTTTTTTAACAATTGGCTTATCTGAAACGGCTTTACATACTGAAGACAACATGGGTAGTGTTCAAAAACATACACAATGTACTTGTTTGGACATGATTTTACATGATTAGTGCACTGGAGTCCGATTAACACTTGCAGTTATATTACAAGCAGACACTTAGCAAGCACAAAGGTTTGTAACATGTAGCTTTGTATTCATCTTTCTAAACTTTCTTGTGTCAAAAAAATATATATGTTCAATATAGCCAGGGGTATCAAACCCATATAAGTACTAGTTTTGCTCTGAATATCACTTCATCCTCACCTAAGTGATCATGTAAGTTATTCAATTGTACACTTTCTGAGAGTTCCTTGCTGTACCTATGATGCTAGTCTTTCTGTATTGTCCTGTGGTAGTGATCGCTTTCCTCTCTGGTTTTGTGTGTAACCAGGTTGTATTGTCTCAAACCCTCCAGCTGGCTCCACAGGTATATTCACTACTTCGGGTTCAGGTGGGTAGCGGTTGGCTAGAAACATATTCAGGATGGCCAATCAAAAAACAGGTTGTTTCTACAACTTTTCACATGCACAATTTTGAATTATATTGCACTATGGACTTTCAAAAGTGTCAAATTGCTTCTCCCTAAAGTACCAAAAAAAGCTAAATAACAGTTTCAAAAGCTGTGATGACATTTACAATAAAACCCAACAAGATATTGAATAAAAAGACAGTAAAATAACCAGCTGATACTATAAAAGACGTGGAAATGACAGGAAAGCAACATTTAGCACCATTTTCACCAATGTACACAAAGAGCATGGTGATTAAAAGTACAAATGAAACATGCTTCAGTCTGGACCAGAGCTGTTTAAGACACTTAGGTGCCGTAAACAGGGGTTATGCTGGTGGTAAGTAAGCAGAGGGTTATGAGGCACAAGCTCAATACAGATGTTAACTTGATTTTTAGTGAAATGTCTTGTTTCATACAATCATTTACAAGGCAAAACAATTAGTTTTATTTACACTTATCACCTCTACATTAACACTGCTTTCAGTTATGAAATCCTCTATGTTAGTACTTGTTTTGGGTGGTATTTGTACATGCTCCTTCCTTTGTAGAAGTACTCAGTCTCTGCTTTCTATTTCCCAACGGTTTGTGGTTCAAGATGCAAACAGGCCAGCAGGTTGCCATCACTGTAGCTTGTAGCTGTGAGATGATGTTAGTCCGCTCCGTTCGGTTTTTTTGATTTTCATAATGTTTTTTTTTTTTTTGTTTGTTTTTTTTTTAAATGTTCAATAATTATGTCCATGGTGATTTATCCTTACATGCCCCAAAGCAAACGGGCAAACATCTCAGAAACAGGACTTCAAAGTGTAAGCGGCACAGCTGACTTAGAACGTTTACTATGCCAAACCTGAAAATAGTTCAAAGATGGGTGTGAGTTTTCTGTGGAACAAAGTAAAAAGCATCTCATTTGACCTACAGCTAGAATGCATGCAAGTTTCAAAATTGGACATCAAATGTATGGAGGTATTGAAATACAGTAGTTCTGAATGGCTTAACCATCTCCTGAACAGCAATTGTCCAATTCTGGTTTAGCAACAGTAACTTCATTAGGTCTGTCAAGCTTTGGCTAGGGACTGACAAAAGGAAAGGCTTAAATATATGAGCATTAACGATTAATTAAACTGGTAAGCTGCAACTGTCAGCATATACAGTTAACTAGTGTACTTCCATTGTAGCTACACTAGTAAGGTGTAGCTTTTAGCATATCTAGCTAACTAGCACACTAGTTTAGCTACAGTGGGCATGCAAGTGTTCCCTAGCTGACAAAGTCAACAGTTACTGACTTGAAAAGCTGTAAGCTGTATGTTTTTTCAGAAGTTGCTAATTCTGATTGAAAATCTGTCACTGTTACTGTTTATAATGTTACATGCAAGACCAAAAATCTTGTGATGCAGTTCAACAGTTAGTAAGTGTAAATGAATTTAGGAAAAAAAACTGATAGGTACCTTCTGTTCAAAAATCTGTGCTCTCATTCATTCATACCTCTATACATTATCAATGAAGTTGTGCATTGAGTTGCAGATGTAATAAGCATGCATACACTTAGTGTTTTCTCTGATGTAGTACCATGCAGGACCTAGATAGCATTGAGTGTACCTGTGTATCCTTGCCCATTGTAAGGAATGCCAACACACTGAGAAGAGTCACAGTATCCAGGGGGTCCTGGTGGTCCTCTCACCCCTGAAGTGCCCTGGCGACCTGGAGGGCCACGAGGCCCAGCGGAGCCAGAAGGCCCTGGGGATCCCGTTCGTGACTCTCCCGGTGGCCCTGCGAATGGGAGAGAGAAGGTGAGTGAGGCCAGCTTAAAAAGGGAGTCTCTAGAGCTGAGTACAAAAACCCACTGACATCATCTGCAAACCTTCTGTGGAAATGGTGGGGGTAACACAGGGCAGCAGAACTGTAATTTCAGCTTTTCAATGGCTCAATTAAAGCCTTTACCAAGAAAAAAAAAAAAAAGAGATGTAGTCTGGGGCTGTTTGGAGTCACCCCCGGCCCCGTCTGTCTAGACGGCAAAAACTCAGGATGGAATTTTCCCCCTGTCTTTTTTTCTCCCATAAGTGAGCCCATGTGTTGTCAATGAAGCCACCAAAGAAAGCTCATTGTACAACAATCTGACC
>VUQI01008786.1:17904-29356 GCA_015106735.1 Paratilapia polleni | reverse complement strand
CTTGGATGGTTCAGTAGAGAACATCTGGTTTATTCTCCTGGCTTCTGTATCTCTGCTGTACCTCTTCAAGCGGCTAGCCAAGGCTGTGAGTCTTTTCTTGGCAGTTTCTAAGGCCTCGGTACAGCTTGTTGTACTTCTTAGGCACCCCTCTCTTCATCACACTGTTCTGCAGTTCTGATAGTTGGCTAACTTCCCTCCGTGCTGCCTTGATCTTAGCCTCTAACCTTCTTCTCCATGGAGGGTACTGCTTCCTTGTGCTTCTTACAGCCAAGCACCTCAAGGATCACTGTTGCTGTGGTGTAGATCAGCTGGTTGGTTTCAGTGATGGTCGCAGTAGGGATTGTCCGTAGTGCTGCAGAGGGTACTTCACTTATTCTTGGTAATCGGCCACGGAGGGTCCAGGTATCCAGCTTAGCCATGATCTTCTCTTTCAGGTCAGCTGCTCTTGCATTCAGCGCAGTGCAAGTTGTTCTTGGGGCTTCGTACCCAATCTCGGAGTGTGGAGATGATGATATCTCCCCCCTGACCTGACGTCCTGGCTCCCCCTTGCCGTAGCATTTGTGTTGTACCTCGTCAATCTCTAGTTGCGATAGCAGTTGCTTCTTCCGTATGTTGGAACACTGAGCTACTAGTTGTTTCGGTGTTAGTCTAGATGTTGGGTTTCGAAGAATCCATAGGTCCTCTTAAATCCTCTTCATGTAACCTCTTTCGCTAGAGTTACATGTATAGTAGCATTCCAACAGTTCCCTGTTCTCAATATATATATATATATATAAATATATATATATAAATATATATATATATAAAATTTTATGGACCAAAGTTTGGTCCATAAAATTTTTATCCAAATCAGAGATGGTCGGGCAGAAGGCCTACGTAGTTTTTGAGATGAAATGACCCAAATATGAATTTTTTGAATACGACGTTGGCTTGTTTGTCTATATAATATATTTCTACCTTTCAGTGGAAAACACTTTTACCCTACATTCATCTGAGAGCTACTACTAATTTGAGATTCTTTTTAAATAGCCCCGTGTTGTTCTACATTAACCTATACAAGCTTGAAATTGATCCTACATTTCAGACAAATACATCACAAGTTGTACATAATGCATCTATGTCAACGCCACTACTCTGATAATATAATATTGCCCATAACAATAAATTCACAAAGGGAAATTTTTTATGCATATAGATTTTTTTCTTTTTCATTTGAGTTTCCTGCATTTTGATGAAAATGTGATTTAAGATTTGGTTTAATGGAGCATTATCAAACATCATCAGACGTTACAAGCCCACTATATTTTTCCTTTAAGGGTCTGAATTATTGGACTATAAAGCTGCATAATCAAGTTCATTAGCCTGTGAGTCAAAGAAAGAAAATAAGTTTTGGGCCTAAATTTCTAATTTCTTTTTAAATCACTAATTTCTGTCAAATAATTTCTATCTTTTAAATGCTAATAACAATCAGTCCACTGACTCACCATTGGGATCACCTCCCAACTTCAAATGATGTTAACGATGAAGACGTCCGTTTGTTGCTGTGCTGTGGTCGGCCTCTCACAAAGCGGAACTGTCGGTTTCAGGGTGTATTTTCCGTGGGACCGCAGAGCCGATCATGGCGACTCTCGGCGGCAGTCGTGGGGATCGTCTCGGCAATTCTAATCAACACAGGTCTTCTCTTGCTTCCCCGGAGAAAGTTCGTGAAATTCTCAGTGAGGGAGTGTCATCGACAGACATCGGTTCCAACAGGTGCGGTTTTTAAGCCAGAGAGCGCTTATTGTTGGATTTAAGAGGACGGAGAACAAGTTGACGTTAGCTAGTCTGCTTAGCAACTTGGCCTGGTAGCTGTACTTCAGCCGTCTTCACTCAGGGTAATGAGAAGAGAGAGCCTCTGCAGGTCTGAATGCATGTAAGCCAGGAACAGCAGTATGAAGAGGCATACTTTTGTGCTTCCATTGTGCCTCATTATTGTATTCATCTACCGGGGAGGTTTTGTTATGGTAGCAGCGAAATTGTCGCTACTGTATACAGTTGGAGATAACGGGGGGTGGGGACTGAAAGTTTGATAGTAACTCCCTATTCTGTATGTTTTCTGTTATTTTTTGGAGTATTGTCCAAGGCCAGGTTAAACGAAGCTGTTCTGTATAGCAGTGTGAGATTATAAAATGAAAATAGGAATCTTACAACGTGTAGTACACAGAACTTTAACCATGTGTTTTGTCAAGTTAAAAAAAAGAGTGTAAACTGAGGATCTGTTTCCCATCTTTGTTGATTAAAGTGGAAAGCGGGATTTAAATGTTCTGGAAGTGAAAAGCAACTCTCAAGCACCCTGTGAGGCAACAAACAAAGAAGCTTTTTTCTCAAGAGTGGAATCATATTCAATATCCTTTTTTCATTTTGACACAGTATGAGCCACCCTGTTCTTTACTGTCTATAAATTTGATCTCCCTTTGGTGTTTCATGAGTGATGTGTTATATTGAAGTTTTCCTTAGTGTTGCACTGTTTGAAATGGGCAGGCAAACCCCGTATACTGTCCCCTCTGATGTGTGCCAGATATGGCTGGATCAACGTTGGCTGTGATATGCTCAAGTGCTCCAGCTGCCAGGCTTTCCTCTGTGCATCACTGCAACCAACTTTAGACGTTGAAAAATGTAAGCAACAGAACAAAAGCAATGCTAGAGCCAGGACACACGTTATTTTGGCAAGGTTAGGTCGATGTTGCCGGGCTCCCAGAAATCAAAGGTGAAGCAAATCTCTTCTTTTAAACAGATGAAAGCCGCATTGCAGAGATATCGAGGCAGCTTCAGACTCAGCATGAAAAGTTTTGTCCTTGGCCTGACTTTCCATGTCCAGGTGGGAGCAGCGTATATATCAGCAAAAATATGTTTAACGCAGTCATTTAATTGGAGTTAAATAAACTGTGACTTTTTCATGCGGTGATCATAGTAAACTATGCTTTTTTTCAGAGCGGTTCTGGCTTGTTCCAGCCTGTGAACCATCAAAACTTCTTGCTGCCTTTTTGGAGCGCTTCCAGAGCGCCTGTCTCCTTGCACAGCAGTTGCCAGCAATGAAACCGGAGCAGCTGAAATCCATGGTGAAGCTGCAGAAGCACTTTAGCCATTTTTGGATACTGACACCAGTGCTGTTTGAAGCATTATACCCTTTATTTATGTTACAGAATGGATCACTAAGATTATGGAAAGGATTGTCTGAGTCATTGTAGAAAATGTTAACCTTGTGTGAAGATGTACATGTAAACAATATTTTCACTTGTTCACCTGTACTTAGTGCCCACTGTTTCCTTGCAGTCTTTGACAGAGGACGTTATCAGTGGTATACTGCAGGTGATTGAGGAAGAACAAAAAAGAAAGGGAGGGACTCCTTGCTGTGAGCCTTTGGCTGTCCAGGTGGCTGCATGCATTGTTTCTCTCTGTGGTTGGGCAGCAAGGTGAGATGAAATTCTAGACTTTCAGAGAAATTGATGTTGCCATATGCTAATGTTTAAAAGTTGGGAGACAATTTAGAGACATGGGACAAAAAAAGTGTTTTTCTCCATCTTTAGCCCTGCTCTGCACGCCATCAACCTTCCAATCCTCACCTGCTCCTACTGTATGCGCAAGGTGGGCTTGTGGAACTTCCACCAGATGGAGGGAATGGGAGGCGATGGAGATCATTTAACAAGCACTGTAGGCGCTGCTGTTCAGGCAACAAGTCCTGCCTCGGCAGCCCAGAGTGAGGGCCAAGGAGACCATTCTACATCTGCCTCACTGAACCCTGCTACAACCCCTTGTCGCATGAAGCTGCGGAGCCAGGACTCCACCCGCTCTGACCAGGTAAGCTTTAAGGAGGACCAGCTAAATAAGCTAGGCTTATAGGCATATACGTACAATGTCAAATGTGAACTCTTTTGCACGAGCCGTCCGTATATTTTGCCATCAGTACTTGTTTCTATCTATTTCCTCACCATGGTGGTCATGTCAAAAAAAATTTGTGAATTTTTAGCAAAGGCCTGCTCAGGTAACATTAGCTTTATCCGTCAGGCAGTGCAGTAACCTGAGCTGCCAGGTGCAAAACTATGATCAAGCCAGTCTCCATCTGAATTTAGTTTTGTCTAGAGTAGTGTTATTATGGCAAGTGTGACTTCTGAGCAAGGCAAAGGTCCTGAAAGATACATATACATGTTTTCTTTCCTGTTCTATTTGTGTTATTTTATGAATCTAATGCTGAAATCGCTATACATTGAACTATGTCCTCATGTTAGACCTGTTGTAAGCTTTAGTTTGACAATAGGTTCCCACACAAATCATAAAGATTGTGGTTTTTAATATCAAACATAAATGTATGCCAGGCTGCTTTATGAATAAAAATAAATCCAAATAAAGCAGTCATAGTGTACAATAATTTCATTTGCTACTGTATATTTAAACAGACTGTATTTACTGTAAATAAACACAATATAAAAAGTGGGAGGTGTGCCACTAGCCTAAATGGCACTAAAGCACACTGTGCATGAGCAGTAATGACACTTTTGCCACATGACTCCTTTTGAAAGGGCAAACACAGGAAGCATAAACTAAGCTTTATAGTGTTGTCTCACAACAGTAATATTGTGTGCGTGTGTTAACTCTGCCTTTCAGGCTTAATTTGCATGGTTTTTATTATATTTTACTAGGGATGGGACTGGTGAATCAGTTCCAAATTGTCCACTCCATCATAATCCAAACTTATGAACTCCTGGAATGTTTTCTGACACTTGTACAATACAAAACACTCATGTTAGTTTTATGAAATGTGAGCTTTTGCACATTTAAGTCACATGAAAGCCTATTGTATTAGGATCTATCCCTAATTTAGCAACACACACACACAAGGCAAACTATTTCAAGTTAATCTATGCATTAAATATCACTCTAAAATCATATATCAAAGACCAGTGATGTCAAATCATTGCAGTTAAACGTTGGCAACACGAATCAGCTGTTGATTTCCTGATATACCTCATTCCTCCGGTGACAAGTAAACTCAATCGCTTACTCATGCAGCAGGTATGCAAGCTTATTAGTGCACTCAATTAGAACAAGTGAATGAAAGCTTCAGAACACACTAAGCTACTTCTATACCACGATTTGGTGTGTGTATGTGTTACAGGGAGATGGCACCTCCTCCCCAGTGGCCCTGCGTGCCCGGAGCAGAGACTCACCCAGCCCCAGCGAAGAACTGCCAAGCCCTTTGACCAGGGGCAAGAGGCCTGCAACTCGCAGTAGAGGACAGGGAGATAGCTTAGGGACTGACAGCACTGCTAGCCTGCATCCTCCAAAACGTCTGTGCCTCTCATCAGCTGGTGGTCCTGTAAGAACCGACATTACTGCTTATTTTATACCTTGTTGTTTTGTTTGTCTTTTGTTTTATTATTATTGTTATTGTTGTTAGTATGGCACATTTTCTGTGGAAGTCCAAATTAACACCTAGTAAGACAGTGCTACCTTGTCATTAAGGCAGTGTTTTGAGAGTAAGTTCAGTGTTTTGTTTTACTACATAGGCCTTCACTATCCAAATTAGAATTCAGTTAAATTCTAAAAGAAATACATTGTCGATGAATTTAGTCTTTTGCTTATTGCCTAATTCAAGACAAAGCTGTGTATAGATCTTGACCTACTTATCTGTTTTTTCAGGATGGGCCCTTGCCCAAGACTGTATTTGACCCCTTAGCTCAGCACAGGGAATGGTGTCCCTGGATTGCTGTTGGAAAGGAGAATGTGGATCCAGGGGCTATCCCCTTTTTGGACAGAAGCTCAGGACTTTATCAGCAGGGCTGGAAAGCTGCTCTGGACCTCCTCATGCCCATGAAGACGAGCTCCAATATAGATGGAGGCAGTCCAGCACAGGCAAGAGATTTCATAACAAAGAGTCATAAAACATGAGCCTAATTTCTTTTTCTTCCCTTTATAATAAAATGATAGATTTATACATTTTTCAACTATTTTTGCTTTGTTTATATCTTTAGTATATATACAATATTTGATAATTCTCTTTTCTTCCAGGGTCCTCGTGACAAGTCTAAAAGGGTGTTTGCTATATTCCGTCAGTGGCAGGTCTCCTCCTCTCCATCTCAGTAGACTCTTTGCATACAAACAGCATTGCAACACTGTATTGATGAACTGACCTGCCCTCTTTTTGTGGTACAGAATCCATCTTACTGATGACAGGAGTGTGAAGTGTTATTAAGTGTAAGGTATCCCTTGAGGTCTTGTTTATAGTCAGTGTCAAGAGCAAATTAAGTTCATTGTTGTCATTAGACAAATGAATGTGTTCTCTGTGAACAGTGAAAAATGTGAATGATGGCTGTTTTGGGTTGGTTTTTTTTTGGTTTTTTTAACATTTCATTTAATTTCTGCTACATGAAATTTGGGATGTGTAATAACATAGATAGCCATCAAGTAATAAAACTCATCTCTATATATACACTGCCCACACAAGGCTGTTAAGGTCACATAAAGTCTACTTTGGTAGTCCTTGATCGCAACATGATGGTCTGGATTTCTGTGGAATATAGCAGATCATGAGAAAGAGCCACATGGCTCTACACTGGAAAGACGACGTTTACTTTTATTTTATTTTGAGTTGTTTGCAGGAGCGGTAAACATTAACCTCAGATTAGCAAAAAAACAAAACAAAACTGTGAGGTAGTACTTTGTATGTACATAGTGTTTTGCTTAAAAGCCAGGGGGATACGATACCTCTTTCGAAGAGAGCAGAATCCTTTTGGAGTAGTGACATTTTTTTTCCTTTAGTCAGAGCTAAAATCTTGATTGCTGCAGGCATATTAGAACCATGTGCCACAAATTTCAAACCTGTTTTGAAATCCTACTTGTTTTTTTGTGACATTTCATTACTAATGCAGTCCTCACTGTCCTGCATGTACCTCTGTCTTCGTAGACTCTCCTGAAAGGGTTTAATAAAATGCTCTTCTGCGTGTTTGCTTTACTTTGCATATTTTTATGTTTTAAAGAAAGGTTAAAAATTTATGAAATTGTAAATCCGAGGAAAATGCATTCAATACATGAAGGTTTTTTTAGGAAGTGACTTGATATCAGTGTTTCATTGGTATCAGTGCTGTAGCATTTATTGATTTATTTTGGAAATGTGGGATAAACTGTAATTTCCCAGGAGATCTGCTGACTTTGTAGAAATGGTATTTTTAGCCATGGCTGTGCTCTTAAAGCATTCCCCAGATTAAGTCTTGTTTGTATTCTATAAATAAGATATTAAGTATATTTCAGCTTCACATAAGTCTTGTTTGGTCATTTTATAAGAAATGAAACTGAAAACTCGTGCCCCCCCCTCCCGCCCAAAAAACACTCACTGTTCTTGAAAAGGACTGTCAGGTGGTGCCAGACATTTTGGGGTGCAAGTCCTGACAGCCAACATGTGGGGGTGACTGGTTGAGAACATGGAAGACAGACAAGACCAAGACAGAGCCACTGCCGGAGCAATTAGGATAGCCTGAATTGGAAAATCTTGAAATATTTCTTTAATATATAGCTATTTTGAATACAGAAAAGACACATATGTGTTTTCAAATGTTACTTAAATATTAAAAACGATGGTGTATAGAATAAAACTACAAAAATGGCCATTTATGGTGACGTTGGGTCGCATATAATATGACGTCGTTCGCGGAGGGATCCTTCTGTCGGAACCATGGGCAGATCGTTGAGAGGCAGTGAACAGCAGAGGTCTAACAACAGCTCAGCTACTCATTAGGGCAGAGATACGTTCAACTGGGAAGACGTGTCGCTGCGAGCATTTCTGAACGCAAATGTTAACTTTCGGATAGTACCGTTTGCTAGACTATCTAGCGTTTCGGGTGGGGGGGCTAGCTTTCAGCTTTCTCACTGGTGTTCTGCGGTGGAAGAAGCAAAAATGTCGTCTCCAAGTCCGGGTAAAAGGCGAATGGATACCGATGTGGTGAAACTGTATCCTTTCTGAACATAAACAGTCTCAATCGCTGTCTAGTCGGCTATGTGCAGAATGGTGTGTGAATGTTATATGAGTAAACTCTATTTAATGGTGCAGCTTGTTTTTTCTAGAACCCCTCGCCCCCCCAAAGCAGAAAATGCTTTCACAGTGAATGGTGTTTTGTGTAAACAACATTTTGCTAGCAAAGCCAAGTGTTAGCTATTTCTGTCCTGCGAACCTTCAGTCGCTTATCGGGACAGCTGTATTAGCTAATCAGATCGGTCACAGGTCCTTCCGGCATTTTTTTTTTCATCGCAATATTTTTTGGAACTAACACCAGCTGTGTAGCTTGTTCTCTAGCTCTGAAAATTACTGCAATATCCGCACAGACGCTGACGTTTTTCTCCTTTTACAGAAACGGCTTGTTACACCACCAGTAGATCCAGCAGCGGTAGACTACATAAAACACCTTGTGGCAATTTGCTTTCTTTGTTCCCTGTTCTGTTTTATGACGGGAATTAAGTTAAACTGCCCCTTCACACGCTGACACAGAAGCTTGTTTACATAACGTAAGCCTAACCTAAAATGCTGCTGCTTTTGTTCTAGTCGCACAACGTTGGCGTTATTGCAGCGTGTATAGCATTCTGGGTCTACTTGGCTTTGCTTTGTAACCCTACTAAGGGTTTTGTATTTGTGTTATTGCATCTGCCACTTGAAAAGAAGCCTTGTAACGAACGTTTTTGAACTGGCGTGCTAGTCTGTTGGTTAATTTCAGCATCAAAATGGCCACCTGATCAGTGTCTCTCACTGTACTTCAGTGTCTACAGGCAAATACATGGAGTACTAACTTGTCTCATTTTCGAGGGGTATTAACGTGTAGTTTTGGACATATTGGATCTGGAAGTGGGTATGGCAGCTGTTTGTTAAATGGTACAGCAGGTGTCACCTGCCTACAGTCCTTTTTACTGTGGAATGCTTGAACTTTTTGGCAGAGTCTAGTGTGTTTTCAAGTCGTCACCATGTTTACTTTTGCACGCTGATTCATTTGTTTAGCTTCACTTGGGGCTGACAGAGGCACTTATAAAAGTGAACCATAAAGTCAGATTTCCAGTCCGTACAATGTTCCAGAAGGAACAGTATGAACAAGTAGTTTTGTTTTTGTCCCAGCACAGTGGAAGCCAGCTTAATGATTGGGTAGCCTGTTACTAGCCGGAAACCACAAGAGGGAGGGACTTAAAACAGCTGATGGGATGGCAGTAAAGCTTTGCAAATATGGGGTTAGAAGAGGGCTGGTCAAAATTAAACCAAAAACAAGGGGAAGTTGCCCCAAGAAGGCTCAAAGTAATTGTTTAAAAATAAAAAGTTTAAAAGTATTGGTAGTATGTTTTATTTTTAAGTTTTTCAAGCTTGGGTTCAATTGAAGGATTTTGTTCTGAGTCATTTCTGCTTATAGACCTATAATATCTGACTAATTCAATACTGTTTCTGCATTTCTTACTACATCTCGCCTCATACATTAAATCAAAGTTAAATATCACTGAAACACCTTGTGCCAATTTAAACTGCATGTGACTGCAGTATGTGAAAACACATCTACAAATTTTTTTTCTCTTGTCATTTCGGCATAATGCCTTGGGCATTTTGTTACATTTGCTAGCTAGAGACGGTGCTTGTTTGATCAAGTTTATGCTTCCCCTCACTCGACACCACTTATGTGTAGGCTATGGCAGCTGTGACAAAGTGCTGAAACAGACAGAAGAAGAGTTTTAAGGGTTGTAGCATGCACTCATACACACACACAGAGCTTTGCAATAGTAGTAAAACCCCTCTCCTTCTTGAGCTACTTCACTGACAGGCACGAGCAGGTTTGCAGCACGCCACCTGCTCAGTTCTGTACAATGACCTGTGTGTTTTGCCATACCATGCAAGACTAATGGTCAACAAGTGTTAAGAAAGACAGCTATGTGTGTGTAAATGTAGATTTTAAAGAGTTGGGTTCACTGCTGATTAGGCAGGTTTCCAGACTCCAGTAGGTCCTTCTTCTAAACTAGCAGTAAGAACCTCTTTCTCTGCTTACTATCATTGCATCTCCCCCTAGTGTAACCAAAACCTGAAACTCACACTGGCTTTTAGACAGTAGAGGCTTCTGAGAGGCCTCGCACATTAATTTGCTTTGGCCACTGGAGAACTGAGAATCTAGAGCGGAGGCCGTGAGGGAATTCATGAAAATGAATGTCAGAATGACCTTAACATGTAGTACCACTCGGTATAAGCTTTGTCCTAAGCCAGCCAATACTCTGCGGCCTGCTTTTACATGCCAGCAGGCACTACTATGTGTACAATTTTGTAAAATATTCATAGAGAAGACATTAAGTGTTAGTTTACACTGAATTTGCACTGTAATGTGTGTTCCTGCTCTTTCACCCCCTCCTATACAAACTGGAGTGACAAGAGACAATGTTTACTGACCAGTTGTTGACAGATTGGATTTCTTAAACATGGAATTAACATTAATTTTCAGTGATCTGCATAATTTTTTGACATTTGGTATTCTATCTTGCTCTTGGACATGCTGCTTTTGTTGTAGAACATGATGTTTTTGAAGAAGGATCTTAGTACAGTCTACAATTTCTAAGAGCTTTACATTCAGCTTGTTGTGTGGGGTTGACTGCACGTGTTGTGTAGGAAGTTGTGCTATTATTTGCATGTATTCATCATCTGTCTTCTAGCTTTACAAATGCTTTCAGGTGGAAAGCTGCTGGAATTTGAGCACAGGTGAATTACAAAGCACTAAGCCTATTGTGAATGCTAACACAGGCTGTTTCAACAAGGCTCTTATTATTCACTTATTCTTTTTTTTGCTTAGCACATATTAGATGAATTTGACATCCTCACTTTGTAGGGTTTTCGGTAAACACACTACAAAATTTGTTATTTAATTAAAGTAAATATGTATATGTAGCCTTCTAAAAGAAGTAGGAAAACTAATAATAGAGCAGAGTTTTAAAATGACTCTTCACCTGTCACTAAAATGTCTTGAGGTGTATATTCTGTCATATATAAAATCTCAATGTATCAGAGGGGATGTTAGGACATCTGATGTCCCCAGAGTGACATCCAGGCTGTACTTTTCAAACTTTCAGTTCCTGCTGGAAGGGCTGACAGTGATTGGATACCAGCTCTCTGGAGCATGGCCACCGGCAATTTATATTCAAGTCTACTGGGAGTTATTCAGAGGAGTGTCGGATGCTTAATCTGCCTGAGTATTCATCATGATATCTGATGTCAACACTGGCGTATACATCCTTTTACCCTGAATCAGCTGAGAAAGGTGTGTTGTGCATCATGCTTGTGTTTCATCTTCACATTTTCAATTTTCTTTTTTTTTTTTTGAGGCAGTAGTCAGCCTTCAGTAATCCTGATTCATTCAGTTGTCCACAATCATGGGGCAGGGTTTTTTTTTTTTTTTTTTTTGTGTGTTTTTTTTCT